>CAUYRT010094202.1:0-49885 GCA_963574885.1 Lepilemur ruficaudatus | reverse complement strand
AAAGGGTTCTTTTTTTTTAGTAGACAAGCTGATCTTAAAGTTAATACGGAAAAATAAGCAAGAATAGCTAGAAGAACTATGAAAAAAGATCAGTGAGGGAGAATAAGCAAAACCAGATATCGAATATAATCTAAAGCTTTGATAATTAAAACAGTATAGGATAGAAACATGAGCAAAAAGAAAAATCAATAGAAGAGAACAGAAAGACAAGATAGACTCAATTGTGTTTCCAACCTGGGAAGTAGGAGGCAGACTGATCAATAAATGATATTAGGAAAACTGGGTAACTATATGGAAAAAAACGAAGTTGGCTATTTTCGTCAAACCATACCATACTATACATCAAACTAAGATACATTCCAAATTGATAAAAGATTTAAGGTAAAAATTGAGACCGTAGAAATCCTAGAAGAAAACTTGGAATACTCCCTTTTAAGTTTTAAAATGAGGAAATTCTCAGGATCACTTAAAATGTAGAAGCTACGAAAAACTGTAAATGTAATCAAATTTTTAAAAAGACCACATGGAGAAAAATCTCAATTAAAATTAAAAAAAAATATAACTCTCTGTAACTAATTGGGACAAAATATTTGTTACTCATAAATGTTACAAGTTCATCTCCCTCCATAAAGAGCTCTTCAAATTAATAAAACATTCCACAAGGAAGTCCACAACAAAAGAAATATGAATGTATGCACACAGAAAAATGGAATTATGAATGGCTCCTAAACATATAAAGATGTTTAGAGTTATTCCTCACCAATTAGATGGATAAAATCATCAATGAGCTTAATAACACCATGTCGAGGCTGTGAGGAAACAGGAACTCTCATCGCTGTCAGCGAGAGTGCAAACTGATACCAAACCTAGCGAGGGCAATTGGAACTGAGACTGAATGCTATGCAGAGAATAAAAAGAGAATAAAAAAAAGAGAATAATAACACTCTTCACGGGCTACTATGGAAAGATCTCCAATATACATTATGAAATGAATAATTCAAGGTAAACAGTGTATATAATAAGCCTCCTTTTTATGTGAAACAAAGTAATTTTTAATTATTATTAATAGTATCTGGACACAATACCAATGGTGCCTATCACTACTTTTTTGTTTCTGGCTATGAAATACATACACTGGTAATCACAGTCCAAATCAAAGGCATGAATAATTCTAGCTCATAGGCAGCCTGTATGCTCTGAAATAGTTTTGATGACGGCTTTTTAAAAATATTGTGGTAAAAGATACACGAGATTTATCATTTTAACCATTAAGTGTGCAGTCCTGTGGCATTCAGTACATTCACATTGTTGTGCAACCGTCATCTCCACGGTCCGTCTCCAAAAGCTTTTTCATCTTCCAAACCGAGCCTCTGTACTCATGAAGCAATAGTTCCCCATCTCCTCCCCCCGTTACATCCACCGTTTTCTGTCCCTATGAATGTGACTCCTCTGGATACCTCATTTAAATAGAATCATACAGTATTTGTCGTTCCCTGACTGCCCTTTTTCACTGATCACTATGTCTTCAAGGTGCATCCGTGTTGTAGCAGGTTTCAGAAATTCCTTCCTTTTTAAGACTGAATATTATTCCTTGTCTGTGTACACGCCATTTTGTTCGCCCATTCATCTGTCGATGGACGTTAGATTTGCTTCCACCCTTTGGCTACTGTAAATAACGCTGCTATGAACATGGGTGTACAAACATTAGTTCAAGCCCCTGCTTTCAACTCTTTTAGAACATACCCAGAAACAGAATTGCTAAATCATGCAGCAATTCTATTTTTAATTTTTTGAAGAACCACCATGCTGTTTCCTATAGTGGCACCATTTTACAATCCTACCAGCAGGGCACACGGGGCCCTGTTTTTCCACATCCTTGCCAACACTTATTCATTTCTTTCTTTCTTTCTTTTTTTTTTAGTAGTAGCCATTCTAAAGGGTATAAAGTAGTAACTCATTGTGGTTTTGATTTGCATTTCTCTAATTAATAATGTTGAGCATCTTTTCATGTTCTTATTGACTATCCATATGTCTTCTTTGGAAAAATGTCTATTCAAGTCCTTTGCTCATTTTAATTCAATTGTATTTCTTTGTTGTTTGTGAGCTGAATAGTCTACCTTCTATAAAAAATGGGGGAAAACAAGAATTTACATTCATATTTGCTCTTAAATATATAAACAATCTCCGTAAGGATGCAATCAAAGTTAAATATTTTAAAGATGTACTTAGAAGAGATCGCTCAGTTATATGCTGTAGGGTGCCCTGCACGTCTGTGTGGCATTGGCATACTTCTTTGATGCTTGTCTTCCACAATGTACTGTCTGCCATTGTCACTGCGTTAGCCCCATCACACAGCAGAAAGGATTCTTGGTCATTATTTGTTAACAGATTGACTAACTGATGGAGAGAGATTGATTTAACATTCCAGAATACATCATGCTATCAGGATGCTAAACTGTCCGATTGCAGAACAGTAGTCCCTTTGGAAAGCAGGAAGAAGGGGGGTCCCAGGGAGTAAATGGTGGAGTCAGGGCTGCACTGTGACTTTCGTGGGCTCTGGGTACTTTTTGCCTTGGTGGGCTTTTTTCTCCATAAAAAAAAAATTTAAATTATATTTTACAACTGCATCGGCATAAAGATGTATATAATCCAGGCTTATTATGTGTCATTATGGTTGTATTCATTTTCCTTTTGATTAAAAAAAAATTAAACTGGAAACATTTCCATGAGCTCTGCGCACTGCGCTACTCTACCTCCAGGGAAGTTGGCCCTGGGTGAGGTAACGCAGGAAAAGGTAGTGGATGTGAGTTATCTCTTAAAGAAAG
Source organism: Lepilemur ruficaudatus (assembly GCA_963574885.1). Lineage (NCBI taxonomy): Eukaryota > Metazoa > Chordata > Mammalia > Primates > Lepilemuridae > Lepilemur > Lepilemur ruficaudatus. Next base: position 47,060 of record CAUYRT010094202.1, on the reverse strand, counting down.
CAGCCGATAACACCGAGGTCCTGGGAGACTGGGAGGCAATGTGAGGACACACACGTGGCAAGGAGAGGTTAAAGCAACACACAAACCCCAGCACTTGGCGGCACGCCGTCCCGCACCCATACTGCTGCATCCCCCCCACAGCTGCTGGCTGCAACGCTTGGCATCCACTGGCACCAAGTATGGGCTAATTCTGCAAAGCTAATTTAGTGAGTTTTGAATTTCAAAGGAAACTGAAAATAAAATAGAACTTTCCTCCCACTCTCCCCTAAATGTTCCTCCAGTTAATCCACTTGGATTTTTAAGGGAAGTTTGATTTTTAAAAGCATGTTTTTCTCAATGGAAGCTTATATCCTGTAAACAAAATAATTCTGTTTGAAAGTACAGTGAATCACATCATGTACGTACAGATTAAATTAAACCTGTCTCTGTATTATTCTATCAGAAATGAACAGGTTAAACCAAAGCCAACTTGGTATAATAGAAAAAATGGGAGAGTCAGTAATGCTAGCCTTTATAGATTTTTTTTTTCTTTCAGAGACAGGGTCTTGCTTTGTCACCCAGACTGGAGTGCAGTGGCACCATCGGAGCTCACTGTAACCTCCAACTCCCGGGCTCAAGCAATCCTCCTGCCTCAGTCTCCCGATTAGCAAGGACTAGCAGTGTGTGCCACCAGGTCTGGTTAATTTTTTTAAATTTTTTGTAGAGATGGGCTCTCCCTATGCTGCCCAGGTTAGTCTTGAACTCCTGGCCTCAAGACATCCTACTGCCTCGGCTTCTCAAAGTGCTGGGATTATAGGTGTGAGCCACTGTGTCCAGCCCTTTGCGGATTTTCTAAATAAGAAACTGTTACCTCTCTTCATTGATTTTAAGAAATATTTTTTAAAATTAAGGAATACTTCCAACAAGAGAATACTGAAATATTTAACAGCCAGTATGGCATGTCCAGCACCCAGTGCTGGCCATAAAGAACTCACAGGGACCACTGGTGCATACTGGCCAATATCTAACCTTTGTAGAAAGTCCTTGGCTTCTCCCTTCAAATTTTTTTCCCTGATACAGCTCAGTGACCATCACAGGGCCTTTAACCATATACCTGAGCTCACACAAATCTGTAACAGTTTCTTGCGCACCATTAATTTATTTGTTCATTCTCTCATCTGTGCATTTCCTATCCCCTTAACACACAAAAAGTTGACCATACACTAGAGAATACATTGGGTACTAGAGATGGTTAAGACAGAGTCTACACAGTCAGACCTCTGTATCATGCGTTCTACCAACCATGAATTGAAAATGTTTTTTGGGGAAAAAAAACAATAGAAAATAACAATACAGCAATAAAAAACACTACCAATAAAAATATAGTAGAACAACGATTTATGTAGAATTTACATTATGTTAGGTATTATAAGTAACCTAGAGTTGATTTAAAGTAAATAGGGGGATGCGCACAGGTTTAGTGCAAAAACTACACCATTTCCTATCACGGACTTGAGCATCTGTGGATTTTGGTATATGCTGCGTCGGAGCTGGTCCTGGAACAATCCCCCATGGATATCAAGGGATGACTGCATCATAGGGGACTCACAATCTAATGAGGGCATCGAACTAGTTCTTTTCCTCACACTGATTTCTGGTAGGTCTGGGAACAACAACAAAACAGTGGTGAGCTGATACCAAGACGTGGCTCTGTGCCGCATGCATGAATGGCCACAAACACAGCAGAGATTCCTTGCGATTACGAATCTGTGCTCCTCTGCAGGGGGACTAAACCGACATCAGGCAGTTTTCAGCCACGTGAAACTCTGCCTTCACTCTCCTTGATACCTCTGCTTCCACATCTGTGAGTTGCAATGACGAGCTCTTTCCTTAATCACCTCCCACTACCACCGTTTTGGGGGCCCCGTTACTCTAAGGCAGTGCTGTCCAACACAGTCATAACGTGAGCCACATGGGAGCCACATCAGGAATTGAAAATTGTCTAGTGGATGCACTTAAAGTAGGGAAGAAAGGGCAAAATTATTCTTACTATTTTTTAACCCAATATATCCAAAGTATTATCATTTTCACATGTAAGCAATATAAAAATTATCAATGAGATACTGTCCATGCTTTCTTTTCCCGTGTGTTTAAGCGCATTTCAATTCGGACTAGTTACATTTCAAGAGCTCAGTGGCCTCCTGTGGCGACCGGCTACCACACTGGACAGCACAGTCCCAAGGGCTCTCTAGGCAGAATGGACACACGAACCACTGTCTGGGCCCTTCCTGAAATCTCACAGTGACACAGTGAATTTGGAAGAAGCTTTGAAAGTACCCAGATGCCAGTTTCCATCCAACCTTGATGATGTAACTTGTAACTTGATGTAACTCAGGAAAATCATCCTCACTTTTGCTCAGAAACATTTGTGCTTTCCAGTGATATTTCTAAGTCACATCATTAGAGTGAATAGAGTTTCCTTCAGAAATGTGATAAATTTTAGCCCAAGCATAACACTGATTTTTTAAGTGAGATGCTAATAATCTTTCTGTACTGTTTAATTACAGGTAAGAACAAAACAACATGTGCTAGAATACCCTGGAAACAGAGATGGAGCTCAGGCAATAGTGCTTTGAGATTGCAGAGCATCACCCAGGAGAGAAACCCCATCACGGGCAAAAGAATGCATCTCTCAGAATAACATAGTTTCAAATTAGAATCACACTGAAGAAATTATTTTAAAGACTCCTTTTCCTAAAAGCGCCATCCACTTTTTGTACCATTGTATGCCTTATCTATTCTTACATCATGTTGTTCATTTTTTCTTACAATGCATGTATCATTTCTATAAAGGACAAGAACCAGGTAGACTGATAAGCATGAACCAAAGTTTTCTTTGTTGGATTCATTGATTTTTCTTTTTGTCTAGAAGCTTCCATACCAACCCCGTTTCTAGACTGGCCAGGTGAAGGGAATGGGCCAGTTCACGAGCCTGGGAGACCGTGAACCTCCACACCAGCTGTCCTAAGTCGCACACAACCCTGGCGTGGTCAAAAGAGTGCTCTGTCCCTAATCATCAACTCTGCCCCAAAGAGGAATTCCCGAACAGTCGTAAACTTACACACAAGAAGACCCAGAGCCCCCAGCGCTATCTCCAAGTAGGGTTCTAAAACTGGTGGTGGGGGCAGTGGTGATGCTTTAGGGAATCCCTGAAGTAGATGAAGACAATACCACCTAACGTCACAAGTGCCTTGTAAGAAAAGTGAAGGTTATGAACCACGAAGCCCCTTGGGTTTGCTCCACGTCTTGGTAGGTGGTTTGAGCACGCAGAGGTACACCTGGAGCAGTTTGGGGGCTGAGGCTGGAGCGTGCTGGGTGACACCACACTCCGTGGAAAGAACTGGGAGATTTGAGGCGAGAGGAGATCAGGAGGTGGCGGGAAAGTGCAGAAGTGGGAAGAGAGGAGCCGGCGAGATGCTGCGTGGCTGGGGACCACACGGGATGGAGCAGGCAGAGAAGAGTCCAGCCCGGGGCGGCTCCAGGGCTCGGAAGAACAAGGACAAGTGGCGCTCCGTGCGAAGTCACGTGAAGTGCCGAGATGGAAGGCCCTCCTCAGTCCCTCCGAATTTTCCATCTGGTCTGCCACACACAGGGTTTCTGGGGGGGCGGGGGAGGGACTTTCGGCATTTGAGGAAGGGAGTGCATTTCATATCCGAATCAAAGTGACACAAAACAGGGAGCACATGTGTGGAAAGGCAACACAACCCGTGCATTGCATGCGCTCTGGAACGCACACGCTACCACACGTGTTGAAGACAGAGCCCCTGGGCATCTGCGGAAATCTCCAGAAGCGTCTGACCTTCCACAGCATGCAATGAATCGTCCAAGGGAATTCTGTTTAGAGCTAAAGGGTCACAGATACCCTTGTTGCCATCTGAGTTACACAGAAATGTGTGTTGAGGGGGAGGGAGATGAGCATTTTTCTGGAGAAGGAGCCAAAGCTTTTTATCCATGTATAAAAGGAGGTCCATGTATAAGCAGTCCATGTATGAAAGGAGGAACAGCTCTAAATAAGTTAAGAGTCACTGCTGTAGCGAGTTCTGTCCTGTAAATCTGTGGTCTCCAACCCCAGGGCTGGGGACTGGTACCGGCCATGGCCTGTTAGGGACCAGGCTGCAGAGCTCTGCCACCCCCACCTCCCTCCACCATCCCCGGTCCACGGAAAAATTGTCTTCTATGAAACTTAGGGACGAGGGGTGGGGGCAGAGGGGACGCACGGCAGCGAAGCTTCATCTGTATTTCCAGCTGCTCCCCGTGGCTGGCATCACCGCGGAGCTCCGCCCACCCCGACTCCCCCAAACCCCCGCACCCCGATCCGTGGAAAAACTGTCCTCCATGAAACCAGTCCCTGGTGCCAAAATGGTTGGGGACCGCTGCTGTAAGTGATTTTTTATTTTGAGTACACTTAACCAGGATGGAAAACACTGTAAAATCGAGTGGAAAGAGACTAAACCAGGAGCTGAAAGACTTAACTTTTCTTTCTGGCTCTGCCACTAAGTAGCTGTGCAAGAGAGGGTCACTCCCTCCCACCCTGCGCGAAAGCAGGAATAATTATTCTTATTTTTACCTCATGGAGTCGTAATGAGGAGCAAATAAAATAACAGATGTTCATGTATTTTCTACAGTACACACGACAACACAATATATCATCAGATCTAATCTGGCATTAGATTCGCTAATGTAATACCAGAATAGTAGGTAAAAAAATGAGCTTAGTAGAAATATTTTTACAATTCAATCATGCACATTACCCTCTTTTCTTGCCACAATAAACAACGGCATTCTGCTTTAAATGATATTTTTATTGTACGTCCAACGTTTGGAGTTTCACTGTGGTCTAGCCTCACTTTACAACTTCTATTTTGTGACTTTTCCTGCCTGTTACCTTCTCCTCTGCAGGCGCGAGTGCATCACATTTGTGCAAAGGCAGAGAGGCTTTGCCTGCTTTTTCCCTGCATGGTAACTGGCGTGACATTTGATCTTACACAGGGATTAAGTCATTCATGAGTAGGGCCCAAAGGGAGGAATAGCTCCAAAAAAACAACCAGCCTTGCTGGTACTACAACATCCTGAAATTCAGTCACTTTTGCTACAGTTATAATTTGTAGTCTGTCTGGCACTGAGAAATCTGACTGCAGTCTCTGTGGTTTAAATAAAATGTATCTACAGCAGCTTGGAGCCATGTTTTAAAATGTTCCCTGTTATTTTAGTTTCAAGGACAAGCTTTTAAAATTTAAAGAAAACTTGGGTTTTAATTATAGATTAAAAGTGAAAGTTGTTTAAAGGAATGCTCCTGAGTCACACTGTTGGAGGAAAGAATTTGAAATTTTTTAAAAAAGGAATTCTTCTCCTAAAGCAACAAATCTTCATTAATATAGGAAGAGCAAAATCTGAGAGTATGCACTCACACATAAAGACAACATTTTTGTGGTTTTCAAACTATGATAGTCACAGTTCATCCACTTAGTATTATATTTTCCAGTGATTTCAGTTACATTTTACGACCGGGATGCAGTATTTTAATAGGCGTTCCCGCTGACACAATGATAGACTTAACAAAAGGCAGTTGATAGGGTTGGTTAACCTGAAATGTAAGAAAAACCCACTATCTTAGAATCTAAACTTAGGAAACACAGAAGTGGAGTTAAACTGTTTCTCCAACAAAAGGATTGACTGCATGATTATTTTAAAACACCATGTGTCTGCGCTGTCCTTAAAACTTGATTCGGTTCAAACTTTATGTTTTTCGAATATATGTATTCTGAAATCAAAGCACAATTTTATTTTCTGTGGATTTACGGACGCAGTGGCGTAAAGTAGAAGCCTTAAGTCAAATCTACAAACAGGGCGCTGGGCGAGGGCGTAGCCCCCAGGCTCTAGGCATGGCCTTCTTCTCCCACTTCCGCATTCTGGGGCCACTCTGATCTTTGGGACACAGGAAGGAATCTGACTTCAGCCCTTGTGTTTCTCAACCGACTTGCTGTATCCTTCAAGGGAACAGCTTCCTCCACCCCCATCCCCCTGTCACCCTTGTCCCAAGCAACCGCTTTGCCAACTCTCATCACATTTTGGGACTCGGTAGCCCTCAGGAGAATTACTGCAGGCAGATGCCTGCATCTCCGGGCACTGTGTTATGTCCCCGGAATCCTTCTTCCTCCTCTCTGCAGGGATACTATATGCACCCTCCTGGGATTCCACGACCAGAGCGCCACCGGCCTGTCCTATAGGGAAGGCCGGGTCCAAAGGGTCTCATCTCCAGTGTCAAATGCTCACAGTGGGACTGAAAGAAAGGATCTGAAGTAAGACAGAGGAGGCATGAAATAAATCTTAGACTGAAGGTTGTTACCAAAATGAGGGGCCACATGGCTGATCCTACTCTTCCCGAATGAGGAAAGGATTGTTTCGGCCCAGAGCGGCCAGTGAGTCCCTCTTCAAACTCTCTCACAGTTAATCCTTCAGAGATCTCTAAATTCTGCTTTAGAAATACCCTGTGGGGGATGAGGGTAATAACAGTAGCTACTGCATGGGGTATATTGTGAGGACTGGGTAAGAAAATGCATGTAAAGTGCCTAGCACAGCGCCTGGCACTGCAGTGCTCAGTATTTACCAGCTATTTTGTCGCTATGAGCCCCTCGTGTGAGCTACTGTAACGGTGCTGTTTTCATACCTCACTGACTTCGGCCGACCTGAGATGAGGACCGGCGGGTCTTGATTGGTCCGTGGATAACCAGGAACTCTGGGGGGCTGAAGGGGCAGAGGGAGGACCTGTGGTAATGGGCTGGGCATTGAGCATCACATAAGGACATAGGTTTGTTTCTTCAGGGACAGGGGAGTGGAGCCAGGAGGCAGAGGAAGACTTAGAAAAGGAGGTGGAATGATCTCTCAAAGATAAACTACCATCTTTGTAACTTTTCCCAGGATTGAGGAAAAATTAATGACTGTGGTCAGGAGCAAGGTTTCAGAGTCAAACAGATCTGAGTTTGAATCATGGCTGTGCAACATGGCAGCTTATATGGCCCCATTCCGCTATTCTGTCGTCTCATCCTCAAAGTAAGGATCGTAACACGTACATCACAGACCTATTTCAAAGACCAAATAAAATAACATGTGCAGGCAAAGCACTAAGCACAATGCCAGGCACACAGGAAGTGCATGTGTGATAAATATTCATCACAGCGTGAGGAATTATCTAGCCAGCAACCTTAGAAGTACACCGTCAGTCGCCTGAGGCTTGCCTACATGTTAAGACGTGTACTTTGTGTTATGAAATAAAATTATCTGTAACCCTAAGGAAAGTAATATTAACTGAATGTATAAAGAGAAGACACGTGTGCTTTTTGCACTTCTGTGTAAATAATTGTGTAAATTTCAACCAACTTATTTAGACAGGGTTTGATTCCTCAGTGTATAGATTATTAATACTAAAAGCATTTAAGCAGTACCTTTTTTATACTTTATAATTAAAAGATCACACTTATGATGATGTTTATCATGTAAACGTTTGAGGCTGAGTGGGCAAAACCTTACCCCAAACCCCCCGCTACCTGATCTGTGCTGGGATAGGCAGAATTTTGCCCTGATGACTTTTCCCCCTGGCATGACACGTGTGAATACGTTATGTTACCCGTTAAAAGGGACTTTACAGGTGTAATTAAGATTACCAGTCAGCTGGCCTTAAAATAGTGAGATTATCCTAGGTTATCTGGGTGAGCTTAATGTAATTACAGGAGCCCTTAAATGCAGAGCTTTCTCCTGGTTGAAGGCAGAGGGAAAAGCCAGAGAGATTTAAACATGTGAAGAATTCAGTTGCCGTGGAAATTGCAAGGGCCAGAGAGAAGGGACGAGGCAGCCTCCAGAAAGTGAGAGGCAAGGAAATGAGGACCACAGTCCTACAACCACAAGGAGATGATTTATGCCAACGGCCTGAATAAGCTTATACGTGTTTCTCTCCCAGTGCTGCCAGGTAAGAGCCCAGTGAGCTCGACACCTGCAGCCCAGAGAGACGCTGGCTATGCCGTGCCAGGCTTCGGACCTCCAGGACCATGAGAAAATAAATGAGTGCTGTTTCAAGCTATGAAATTTGTGGTTATGCAGCAAGGGAAGACTAATCCATATGCAAAAAACTGTTCTTTGATTTGTAACTATAGTCATCGGTTCTGAGCCTGACACTGCTGAAGAATTCAAAAACAACACACTGCACTCCTGACTGCGGCACACAAGCTGGTCCTGGCAATGTGTGCGCCATGATCTCAGGCTGGACGGCTGGCATTTCTCTTGCCCTTCTTAGCTGCCGGGGCTTCACTTAATATTTTCTTAGAATAAGTACTTCGATATGCTGCTCCCCATATGGGAATCGCCACGTTCCCATGCAAAGCCTTGCAGAGGGGCATGCTGCGTCGTTAGCTAAAAATTAGGTCTGCTTGTTTACGCTTTCTGCCCAATGGTGACATCAAGCTATATAATATGCAATAATATGTAAATCCCTTGACCTCATCAGATTGATTCTAGCACTTCAAAGGATGTACCAAAGCATTAGCTGTATCATCCAGGGAAAGATGCAACCAGTATAACAGATACTGCCTAATACAATGACAATGAATTCACTGCAAGCAAAAGATTCTAAAAATGTTAGTTGTTTCAATAAAAAAAGATTGGTGCTCTTGGAAAGATCTTGGGAACAATGGCCTATTTTAAATTTACTACTGTTATAAGCAGCCCAGTTTCCACCTGTTGACAGATGGATCCTTGAGCTTATTCCTGAAGGAAAAGAGAAAACTCATAGAAAAATATTCTGTGGTCAATCCACCACTGCCCAAGGACATAGAAGTATGGTGAAATATTCAGTCAGCTCAGCCACGGTCAAATAAACCAAGGGAATCTGACCAGGAATGTCCTAAACAAAGACAATGCACATTGCTGCGGTGAAGAATAAGGAGGAAAAGTAGGAAGAGGAGGACAAGGAAAAGGAGAAGAAGAAGAAAGAATAAAAAAAAAAGGAGAAGGAGGAGAAGAATATGATTAGGGAAAAGCAAAGATAATTTTAATGTTTTCAACATAAGTCAAATATGTAAATTTTAATATGTACTTTTTTAATATAATGTTTTTGAAATATGATAATCTTTTCCTTCCCTTGGTTTTTTTTTTTTGATGTAAAGTTTTAATCCACCACATTTGTAGCACCAGCTAAAAATTATTAAAGTAACCCAAGTACAAAAGGGTAAAAAAAAACACCATGAAGCATATGATATTTAATGCTCCATTAATCAATAATTTTGCTTGAAGGAAAAACTGGCAAAAAGGAGTGGAATTCTTAGCTCCTTGTTTTTCCTTAAAAATTCCCAACAGTACTCACTCGAACAAAGAACCTACGTTTTCCACTGGAAAGACAAAAAGAAAAGTTAGTTCTAGCATGCCCTGCCTGCTACATGCTTAACTATGGAATAAAAATAGCATCATCCATTTGGATTCCAGTCACATTTCAAAAGTACAGTATTTATTAGGTGTGCAGCTGCCAAGTAATACTATATCATATTATTATAATTATAGGCATTTTTATTTAACTAAATTACATTCAGCTCTTTGTTTCAAGCGCTGCAGTTTAGAAGTCTTACCTACCATAACATGTCATGTTTACGCACATAAAAGCTATCAGGAATTTTGCAGGAGTTCCCACTACTCCATTCTTTGTACAGTCACTCTATTATTCCTTGATATTCAGAATCTATGTATAATTTTTTAATTTCAGCATATTACCTGCGTACAAAGGTTTAGGTTACAGATATTTCTATGCATAATTTTTAATGTGTGCAAATTCTCACTAACAACTATTACAAGCAAGGGAAACATCCTTTATGATAAAATCATTTACTAAAAGCCTATATTTAGAGGGTTACCCTTTAAGATGGTACACTGAATTTATTTTTCTCTCAAAATCCCATTAAAACTACAGAATGTAAATTTGCAAACAAATACATGCGTAACAGTGCTCAGAAACAATGAAGGGTACCACGGCCAAATCACGAAAGCTGAGAAATTCACTAAAGATAAAACACAGATGCCATCAAGTTGGTGGAGAAATCTAAACAGAGAACCACAACTTGAAACAGGTGGAGGGCAAGGCCACGGCCGAGTGTGAGCTGCTTCTCCCAGCAGGGCACAGAAGACATTCCAAGCCAGAGTTCACAGTCAGAGGGTAAGTGAGGCGCGAGGGGAATGATGAAGGTAACTGGCGAAAGGACAGCCGTCACAAAGCCAGGCCATGCGTTTCCTTCCTCCCTGAGCATGGAGAGCCTTCTGGTCATCTAACCCCAGGACAAAGCTGCTAAAAATGTTCTTTAAACAAGCTGGGGGACCTGTTTAAGGAGGGCTCCTCGCAGAGGCGTGAGGGCTATGAAGAGGTGCAGAGTAGAGATTCAGGTCACTTCTCATCTCTGCAGGGATCACGGCTGCTACCAAAAGGGAGCGATAAGATAAAACAGAATTCTTGGAGAATAAAAACAAGATCCCAGATTTGGAAAAACCTCAACAGAAAAGTTGACTGATAGAATGGGTGGGGAGAATTCGAAGACCACACTAGTAGCCTGGAGGGTAAAGTTGAGGAAACTGTTCATAGCCCAGAAGAGAGAGAAGAGAAACCTAGGAGGACAAGTGGAGAACCAAGGAAGCCCAGGCCACGGTCATGGCACAGGTGAATTCTTTCAAACTTTCAAGGTATCAGGAAGAGATACTCCTTATTTCATTTAAATTTTTCCAGAGTAGAAAAGATGAAATACTTTCCAGCTCATTCTACAAGACTAGCACAACTAATACTAAATGAGTACAGGAGAGAATTAGAAAAAAAGAAAATTAAAGATAAATCTTCAGAATTTTGATGTAAAATTATGTATGTTAGTAAAGGGAATCCAGAAATGTATTAAAAGAATGATATATTGCGATGGATAAAATTTTTCCCAAGAATTCAAGGACAGTTAATCTACTCAGGTAAATAGGACATCTCCTTGTGTAAATCACCACATAAATAGACTAAAAGTGGACAACTAGACAATAATCTTAAAAATCACTAAAACAGCATTTTATAAATGCAGTAATAACCTATTCAGTTATGTATGTATTTGTGGGAGGGGGAGGATCTCTGATTGAATAATCTAGGAAGAGAAGGAGAATCCCTTACCTTGATAAAGTGATTACACCAGAGACTGTCTACAAACATTATCCTTAATGGGAAAATATAAGGAATTTTCTTTAATGTTTGCTCTCACTGCTATTATTCAATGTTGCTTTCTAGAAACTGGCAAGTATGATGCAATAAATGGAGGAAGGAAGGGAAAGAGAATGAGAATAAATACATAAAACGGTTACTACTTGAATATGTTATACATGTGTACTTTATTTATCAATTCTAGGAATCTTTTGGAGGCATCTATAGCATTTTCTAGCTATAATATCATATCTTCAGCAAATAGGGGTAGTTTGACCTCCCCTTTTCTGATTTGGAAGCCCTTTACTTCTTTCTCTTGCCTGACTGCTCTGGCTAGGACTTCCAGTACTACGTTGAATAGAAGTGGTGACAGTGGCATCATTGTCTTGTTCCAGTTCTTATGGGGAATATTTTCAGCTTTTTCCCATTCAGTATGATGTTAGCTGTGGGTATGCCATATATGGCTTTTATTATTTTGAGGTATGTTCCTTCTATGCCTAGTTGGTTGGGGGGTTTTATCATAAAGGGGTGCCAGATTTCATCAAATGCTTTTGCTGCATCTATTGAGATGACCATATGGTTTCTGTTTTTAATTCTATGTGGTGAATCACATTTATTGATTTGCATATGTTGAACCATCCTTGCATCCTTGGGATAAAACCCACTTGATCATGGTGCATTATCTTTTTGTCGTGCTTTTGGATTTGGTTTTCTAGTATTTTGTTGAGAATTTTTGCATCTATGTTCATAAGGGATATTGGTCTATAGTTTACTTTTGTTGTGTCCTTTCCTGGTTTTGGTATCAGGGTGATACTGGCTTTGTAAAATGAGTTAGGGAGGATTCCCCCCTTCTCAATTGTTCTGGAACAGTTCCAGTAGGATGGATAATAGTTCTTCACTGTAGGTCTAACAGAACTTGGCTGTCAATCTATCTGGTCCTGTGCTTTTTTTGTTGGGACATGTTTATTACTGTTTCAATCTTGCTACTCATTATTGATCTGGTCACAATTTCTACTTCTTCCTGATTCAAGCTTGGGAGGTTGCATGTTTCCAAAAATTTATCCATTTCCTCTAGATTTTCTAGTTTGCGTGCAAAGAGGTTTTCTTAGTAGTCTTGGATGATATTTTGTATTTCTGTGGTATCAGTTATAATATCTCCTTTTGCATTTCTGATTGAGCTTATTTGAATCCTTTCTCTTTTATTCCTGGTTAATCTGGTTAATCAAGTGGTCTATGATTTTGCTTATCTTTTCCAAGAACCAACTTTTCATTTTGTTGATCCTTTGTATTTTTCTTTGTTTGTTTCAGTTTCATTTAGTTCTGTTCTCTGTTATTTTTTTCGTCAGGTAGCTTTAGGTTTGATTTGTTCTTCTTTTTCTAGTTCCTTGAGGTGAAACATTAGGTTTTGATTTGTGATCTGTCTTTCTGATTTAGGCATTTAGTGCTATGAACTTTCTTCTTAGCACCACTTTTTCCATATCTAACAGGGTTTTTAAAAATGAAACTTGTCAAATTTATTCTAAAGTTCAACTAGAAAAGTAAATTTAAGAGCCTGGATGAGAATATTTTGAAAAAACTTAAAGTGGACATACTCTGCCATATGTAAAAAGGCACACTAAAACTATCATGAAAACGGTATACTATCAATGTAAGAAAACATTTTTTAAGTTTGATGAAATACAATAGAGTCTAGAAACAGATTGTTTAACAAATTTAAACAATTTATAACAGGTATATTATAAGAATATAATATATAACAAAGATAATAAAAATATTAGAAAAAACATAGAAGCATACTTCTATTATCTTGGGATAGATCTTCCTAAAAATGACATACAACATGAAAAACACAATGACAGATTTAACCACACACCTCTACCCTCTTGGCCTCCTACGCCATACCACAGGGCCCAACCCCGCCCTGGGCAGAGTCCTTTATCTATCCCCAGGGAGGTTTACTCTTGCCATGCTCCCCACTGTGCCTTCGAAATGTTCTCATCCTGTTGCTCAGAGCCCAAGTTCTGTTTCTAACAGAGGCATCAAGAAATGCATTTAACTGGGACTTTCTGTAAACTGTGGGCTTCCTTCTCTCCCTATGCATTCCACAGAATGGCAGATCGTCAGAGGTACAGGGGGCTTATGGATTATCTTATCACACACATTCATTTTACAGCTAAAGGAACCAAAGCCATGATTAATAAAGGGACTTGCCTTAGAACACATGCTCAATTGCTAGCAGATCTGGTTGAATACATAGCTCCTGATTTCTAAGGCATTGCTCTCTGCTCTGTTACACATTATAACTTCCTGTGGCTTCATCTACAAGTGGGTAATTTCATGCCAGGTAAAGACGCTGACTAGAGAAAAAATTGGGGAGCAGCAAAGTCATTTTCTAAAGCACAGCTGAAGCTGTAGGAATTTAACTATAGTCAAAATGTAGATTAGATGTGTATTGCTTCAACCCAGCCTCCACCCAGACCATTATACTATCATTTTAATGAAAGCAGCTGGGACACAAGGTGAGGTCAAATACAACACAGACAGATCACATGCCTCTCTGGTTCTTCCTGAGCTTTCTATTAGCATTTCACTGAGTCTGTGTGTGTTAGGGGGTGGGGATTAGGAATGGAATTTGGGGGTTGGTAATATGTCATGAAATCATAAAGTTGAGCTTTTTTATATTTTCCTAATGAGAGGAAAGTTATTGTAACTATAAACTAAATTTTACTGCCTCAATCACAGTAACCATGAAATAGTCCTCGAACACCTTTCAAGATAGTTGAGAATTACTATTCCAGATGATTTATGTTTATACTTTTCCAAGCACATTTTAAGAAAAAAATATACATAAAAAATCTTCTGAAAGAAAAATGTACACAGGTTAGATAAGCTGGCGGCCCATGGGTTACTGAGCAAATATGAATTGGTGCCATATTTCTGAAAAGGTCTCAAATAAAAGAACCCAGGAGACACAATAAAAACTAAAACAAGACCACAACCGCACTACTGACAAGGTTATGAAAAAACTCCTTGATGCAGCTGGATAGACTTAGCAGGTCAGAAGAGAATTCTAGGAGAAAAAAAAAATACAGCAAGAACAGATGCAACCAAAACAACGGTAAGAGAAAAGGAAAACACAATGTCACTCAGCCTTGGTGACAAATGAGCAGAGGCCGTGTGGCGTCACTGGCAGCCACAATATGGAGCCCATCCCGCTTCGTGCTAGGGTTGGGCATCACGGCAAAGGCACTTGGCACCAGACAGCTTCTGGCCGGGGATTTTACGTTTAGAAATGTAAGACCCAGTAACATTGAAGGAATTCTCTCCTTTGCCAGACAGCCATCCTCTTGCCCTGAGGCCATATGACATACCACTTTGCCTTTCTGTGCATCTGTTGTCTAAATCAGCGTAGAAACTGGGAGGAGAGACTCTGAATCTTGGCCCTTTGCAAAAGGGTACATTTTAGTATCATAATGACAATCTTGGCAGAACAGGGAATTCTTACTTGAAATGTTTCTGCCATACCAAGAGATCTGTCCACCATCACCTGAGTCTGGCAAAGCTGAAGGCACTCTCGGTTCTTAACACACAGGCAACTATGTGCAAACGTAAAGAGCAAATCGTTTCTCGGAAATCTCACTTTATGAATGGTTGTCTCTGACCACCTTTCAGTGTTTTAAAAGATTTCGTTTTCATCCGAGTTCTTTGTTTTTTTCCATTTTAATCTTATATTACCAAAATATTCCTCTCTAAGTCACTATTGTAAAAAAATTTGTTCTCTTTATTTAAATGAAAACTGATCGAAGGCAAAATTTATGTGTAGCGTGTGTATGTGTATGCGTATAATAGCATCAAAAAAGAACACATTCTTTTTGTCAAACATGTACATCTTGATCACTGTATCAAAAACATTCTAGAGCATTGCAGATAGGGGTGCAAACAAGAGGCAGTTTTCACCCCTATCTGCAGCCTAGAGATTTTAGAGACATGAACTGCACTTAAGAGCATCAAGGCCCCTGTGCCAGTCGCTAAGGCGCTGCCCAAATCTGTGAGACTGTGGAGTCTCAATTTCAATTTTGTTTTTTCTAGATGCCTGTCCCGAGGAAATGCTAAAAGTGAATCTCACCCTGTAGCACCTCCTACTGGGCTGGGAAACATAGCTCATGACTCACTTTCTTGACTGGGAAGACTCAAAGCTGTTGGAAGCAGATGACCGGTGGTGTTGCTTAAAGCTGAGACTAATCTATCTTCCCAAACCACTTTCCAATTGGGTTATTATCACTCGAATTTTTTCTGACCACTTCCCGGTAATGACTTCAATGTCTCCAGTGTATGTGCAAGACAGTGGGAAGACACAGCCAGTCATTTCTAAAAGCTACTCTGTTTTTCCAACGAAGTTCAATTTCTGTTACTACTACTAACGCATGCACACACACACACACACACACACACACACACCCAGAGACCTTTGGCCACTAGCATTAACTATTAGGGATCTTCTGCCAACCATTCCTATTTTCCTTAATAACCAAAGGATGATCCCTAGGTACTGCGTGGCTGTAACAACCCCCCAATTTATAATATCCACATGTGTAAAAACTTTTCCACTGTAGCCATGAAAACGGAGAAATTTTTAGAAATGCACACACCCCTACCCCAAGCTCTCAAAAGTTCAAGACTAATGATTTAAGTATTTTTTTAAGTGAAAGTCGGTTAAGTACCTGAAACCGCCCAAAGCAATTAGACTTGCTGCATAAAGGACCAGGATCACATCTCTAAGCAACGGAGAACTCACATCCAAAAAGCGAACACTTTCAGTGCTCACTGTAGCACCCAAAGCAGTTTCCTAATCTGCGAAACAAGAGATTTAACTGGAGGATCCTTTAAACGTTGATTGCTGGATTTACAAAAATCCCTCACTATTTACCTGTTTCGCACAATGAAACTCAGAGAAGCTGGGTAACAAAACTGTCAACGAGGAAAGAGAGAAAAGGACGCAACTGTTACTTAAACATGCCATCCTGCATTTAAACTGAAAACCGAGAAAAAAAATCAAATTTCGTGAAAAAAAATTGGGCAAAGTGACCAAGTTTGTTATTACTCTTCTTTGCTTCCTCAAAACTCACAATTATAAGTGATGTCATTTATAATAGAAAACAAGGACACAGGCTTCCAAAATTTGAAAGCACCAAAATTCTCGACTGGAAGAAAACACATATTTATCCTGAGTAAAAATTCTGTTACATCAACAAGACAGATTTTGACATAGAAAAATACCTGCTTTATTTTAGAAACAAAGTAGGGAGGCAGAAGGGAAAAACTAACTGCAACTAACCAAAAAAAAAAAAAAAAAAGAAGAAGAAGAAAAAGAAAGAAAAGAAACTGCTTCCATATTCATTAAATAGAATGTCTTGTTATTTTCACAGACAGTAAAACACTGTTTAACATCCTCTTTAGTCTCAGGCTACAGAGATGTGTCCACGGAGCTTATTTGGCCCCCTCAGTGTGTAGAGTTTACAAACCTAACTAAATTTAGAATTAGTGGGAGTTATGCACTTATGGTCCTTATACATAGGAGAAGAAAAAAAAGACCCTTTAATGCCAGCTTTGAGTTTGGCTCGATTTTTTATGACTTATTTAGAAACCCCAGGGAATGAAAAAGTCTCTTAATGGAAATACTGACACAGTCTTAAATATAGTGACATGAACAAGCACTTCTAAGAAGCTCCACCACGATGTGACTGACCACTGCAGCAAGTCTGAATGAAATGCACTGAGTATCAGAAAATCACTTACAATTGATTTGTTGATAAATTCCAGTAAAATGGTAATGCCAAAATAGAGAATGCCTCTACAGAATCAAAATTTCACGTTGGTAAGCTGGTTTTTAACAGGAAAATGTGGAATATGTATGCGATCTTTATCCTCACACATGGAGGAGGGAGAAAACGTACAATCTCTGCATAGACTTTCTCTTATGCTGACATGTGATTAAAAAATAATCATCCTTATAAAGTCACAGCTTTGGCTCAGGGTTCTTGCCAGTGTGGCAGAAGAGTTTAAATGAGTGGGTCTATATCTGTGCTTTGTTTCTTAAGTCTCATCGGCAATAGGTAAACAATAAATGCCATTACTTAGTGAAGCCAAATTTGCTAAAACTCCATTTGGCTTTATTTGCCTATCTGCTATGCTTTTTATTCTTTGGCGGATTTTCTTTAGATTAGCTAAACTTTTCCACTTTTCATCCTTCCATTTCCCTGGAAGTCACTCATTTATTTGAAAATCGATTTAGTTTCATTTTATACTTTCTACATTTTTATTTTGCATCTCTTAAACATTTAATTGTCTTAAGCTTCATTTTGTTTAATTTTTTCCTCTTCTTTTATTTTACGTTTTTTTTTCTTTTAAAAAAAATTTTTTTAACCAATTTAAACTTATTTAGGGTCCTTTTTCTTTTTTTCTTTTTTCCAGTTCACAGACACAGATCAACACATGCAGATTAAAATGTCTTTTATGATTTAAGGAGCAGACAGACTAAATCACTAAACCACTCATGCATTTAAGAAACATTTATGGAGCAAATACGTGAAAGACACTGTACTAGTGCTAGGTGAACTATGCAATTAATATAACACCATTTCTGGGCCTCGAGGAGTTCTTAACACACACAAGGCACTGACCATCAGTCCTAAGGAAGAGACAGGATGCGGCTGCACTTCAGAAAACAGTCTGCCTACATTCAAACAAATATGCAATCAGTGCTGCTATCTTTTTAGGTACCACAATGTAAAAGGACAAGGATGTCTGGGTCAAACACAACCCTAAAAACTCTGCACAGTTTCTGAACTAAGCTGCCTCATGCTTTCGATTTGTTTGTAAGCCATGTTATACGGGGCTGCACGTCCGAGCATTTATGTGTGCTTAGGCTTTTCCAGGCTCCCACGTGATACCAAATAACAAAAAAAAAATTAAACGAAAAGCCACCACTGAAGGAGACAGCAAACTGCCCATGCTGGCAATGTTCTCTTTTTCTTTCTTTCTTTCTTTTCTTTTCTTTTCTTTTTTTTTGTCTGCCACTAATCTCTCAGTTCTTCACAATGGGTGGGTCGGACACTGGTGCAGTTTCATTTAAATGTTGCAAGTGAATCCATAAAGAAAATGTCATTTTCAAAAATCAAATTAATCTGAACTTCAGAAATAATCCATGTAAATGTGTTCTGCCATCATCATTACTGACAAATAATTATTAAGAACCTGTGGTGTTCAGAATAGTGCTTAAGTTTTTGCAATTCTATAGTAACTCCAGCATACCCACAGGTCAGCTTTTGTATGTATCTCATTTAAGCGACGACTGCTTTGAAATAAGTAATCAGGAAAGCTCTCTTTTTAAAAAGGCTATCAGAAAGATAACTGTTCCTTATTCAAAGGAATTAGGAGCAAATTTCGAAGATCTGGTTAGCCCTAAGGTTATTGGTTTGAAGGTGTAGAATAGCAAATAAGGAGAAGGAGGAGGCTTAGAGAAGAGGAGGATTGCTAAAGCACCACCCTAGAAGCTGTGCTTAATATTATCAGTTTAGGAGAACAGAATATTCTCTATTTTTTTTAATTGGGACTTAAATGTCTGCTATCTGGAAATTTGACTTATGTGAAATACCTCATTCCCAGATGGCCTTTGTTAGGTGAGGTACAAGACAAGAAATTGGATAACATTTCAAGTATCCTTTAAATGTCACTGGCTGGACTGGTGACAGAGGGTTTTGTTATTCTCTGCTGGAGCCCATCAACAGTCATTTGCACGCCAGGAAAAGAATGCCTGGAATAATCCAAAATGGCAAGGCTTCATTCTTTCACTAAAAACAAGAAAGTGACAGCACAAAAAGGGAAATAAAACAAGGAAGAAAGTATCCGAGGTAGGTTTACCGGTCAACAAGCTCCCAAAGAGGAAGCCGGCGTGCACACAGGTGCACGAGCGCACACACTGGACAGACACTGGCCCTCGATGCGGTCCCACAGTGGCGGCTCTAAGGCTTTCTCTGAGCTGCCCTCAAATACAGAACCTGAAATCGATGAAACAGATACATCAAGGGTGATTATCAAAGATCCTCAAAGATCCGCCAAGACATATCTTGCCGTCTTTCTTCTGGTTCATTTGAATGTGGTCCCGTTGACAAGTGGCCTCGCTCACAACACAGGGCTCTAGTGAGCCGCACACAGGGAGGGCCTGCATGGAGTGGCCCTCTACACACTTCTGTGTGTAGAATGCAGACACGCCGGAGTGCCTCACACACACACACACACGCACACACACACGGACTGTGTCCCAGAGGAACACTTGTCACATCACACTTGAAAGCGTGTTTCTCCAAAGAAACCATGCTGTAAATTAAGGTGAAAGCCCAGGCTGACCCCATGGTTTACTGAAGTCATGAGCATATCTAGATTTTGCTACTGATACCAGCTTAAACACTAAAGGGCACAGTGTGCAGGAAGAGAGAGAAGAGACAAGAAAAACATTTTCTCTACTTGAGGGTCATTCTTAGTCAAGAGGAAAGGTCTGGGGATGGCAGTTGGCCTCCGTCATCCTCTCAAACTTTCTCTTGGTTCCTCCTTCCTTAGTAACCAAAATGCCTTGTCCTCTCATCTTGTTCCAATTCTCCCACTGTGGCAGGCCATCCAAATGAAACTACCTCCCAGACAGAGTCTCCCATGCACCAAATAAATGACTTCTTTTTTTCTCTCCATCAAAATGTTCATTTCTTCTTGGATATTCAGCCTGATCAATTCACACTAACATAGAAAAAAGACTCTTATCGCCTAGATGTTTTGGCTACACCAGATGTGTCTAATTAAGAGGGATTTTAGACAGTTCAACAAAATGAAGTTTTCAACATCCAGCCTCTTGGGAGCAGGATAAATTTATGAATTACACAGTGGGGCTCAGATAGCAACCATCTGAAGGTACTGGCATTTATAAATTGTTCATTTGTGAGCTGTGGAAAGAAAAAAAATGTGATAGGAACTTGCCCTCAAGCTGAGCAAAGAGGGGAAGTCCATGCGTTTTAGATCAAGACTTGCCTGATGTCCCCTTATCGAGTATACTTCTTGGAAACCTCTCTTCCCTCCTTTAAGGGAGACATAAATTTAATAGGCTTGGTTTTGAGGGTAAAGTCAAACTAATTCGAGTTAGTTAAGATTCCAGTGAGGGCTCACCCTGTAAGGTGGCAAAAATGGTCCCATCTGGAGAGCATGAGCCCTGATTCAACAGGCATGGAGATGTCCTTACCCAGACAGTTCAGGGAGCAGACCCCTCGAGGGGCTGGAGGCCTGGATTTCAGTTTGTAATGAGAATTCACTCCATCAAACATCTGCAAATTACCATTTGTTAATCTAATATGATGAAAATGGATTATAATTTTAATTTACATGACTTAATTCAACAGATCACACTGACTGACTAAATTTCCTTTGAGTTTTACCTAACGGCTCTGATCAATTGTAATGGTATGACTGCTGCTGTTAGGGCTGTTTCAATCGATATTTATTGAGAGACTACTATGCCCTGGCATGATGCCAAAGACTGCAGATATTACAGAGAAATAAAGCCTATATAAAAATCAGTAAAAACATCTCTGTATTTGCTTTGACGGTTTCTAGTAATAGCTTCAATTAGGAGTACTATAATACCTTATAATCCAAAAGGCTTCTCCCTCCTAGAATTTAATAAGAGAAAGAGAAATAAAATTCAGTGACATATTATCCTTCCACACACCAACTTTCGTTTGGCTTTTTGAGTCCATATATTTAATAAAATGCATCCTGAGACAGCCACCCTTGAACAAAAATGGATAATGGATAAATGGATAAAATTCCTTAGCAGAGATAAACCAATAAATTATATTTAAAGGTATTGTGGAAAAAAATTTGAAAGTTAAAAATCTTTGTACTACCGTAGCCCCGGGGGAGGGAGTGTTAGTAGCAGACTTAGAAAATGTCTATTTAGGTGAGGAAAGAAAGATATAACCAGATGGAATGGAAGGAATTTAGAATAAGCCTGCATGCCAGAGAAAACCATAGCAGTTGCTCTGAAAGTATTTCTTGAAATCCCCTGTTCTACTATTTATACACGCGTGGTAACCCAGCTACGACGGAGGCAACACTCACTGAGTTCCCACAGACACAGCCATGTATTGTTTTGATCTGAGACCTAGCAGATCAGCCTTAGGACACCTGTCTTTCTTAATTTTCCATCCATAAAAACAAAACAATTAAGTCTGCTCTTTTTAAGTTTGCACACGTGCATGAAAAAACAGAAGTTTACACACCTAGGCTGGTTTCTCACTGCTTGCATAACTAAAGAAAATATATATATATATTTATTTTCAAATAAAAGCATATACCTATAAATGCTTTTATTTAAAAATATAACTTGGCAAATGAATAGTCTGTAATGTGGACCAAGTGCATTTGGAATGCTTTAATAAAAATAAACAGCCAAGATATTTAACTTTGAAAAAAATCAACTATACAGGCACGCTTTTCCTTCTGAGCTGTTACTCTGTCACCTTTGAAAAGAGCACGCATTTTCAGAAGACTCCCCATACTGGATAAATTTCATAAGCGTATGATGCTGTTTTTATTAGGCAATATGCAAAAATTTATAAGAAAAAATTATTTTTAACAGATTACCAATCACTCTGCCTCATTAAAATTAATTTTATTTTTTCCAAAAATCTTTTGTTTTTGTCTATGCACATTTGCACCGTCATAATTGTATTTGGTCTTCCCACAATTTTGAATTGCTTTTCATTTAATAATATATGATAAATATTTCTCATGTTTCGAAGTCATTATCATATTATATAAAAACTTTGACTTTTATGCTCTCTAAATCAGATTTGGAATTAGGATAATGTAAAAATGTAAACATTTTTAAAAACTGAGATACTTCCCATATTTTTCTATGTTCCAGAAGAATGTATAAAACATGGGAATTAATTATTTCTTCAAAGGTTGAAAAAAAATGGATCACATCATATGTTTACTAAAAATCTTATTTTTTTCTGAGTTATTGGTATTTAAAACTTTTCTTATTTATAAATTTGTAATTTAATGAATGTGGATAATACCAATTCATTTCATAAACACATTTACACACAATATATTGTCAAACAATTGTACATAGTAATTCCTCATAATTTTTAAAATTTTTTTCGTTTAATAACTAAATTGATTGCTATATCTCTTTTGTCATTTCCAACTTTAATCTGTTTTAATTTTTTGCTTATTTTATCATTGCTTTCAAAGAGTCAACTTGACTTATTTATCTTTTTTCAGCTTTCCACTTTACCTTTTCTTGCTTTATTTTTATTATTTTTTTCAATTATCTATATTTGAATGACTTGATTTCTTTTCCTTTCTGTGAAAATAAAGTTCTGAAATACTTTCAAGCTCTGCTCTGGTCACATTAGTTAGATGTTAATATGTAGTTTCTTCATTTTCATTATTGGTTAAATAGCCT
Source organism: Lepilemur ruficaudatus (assembly GCA_963574885.1). Lineage (NCBI taxonomy): Eukaryota > Metazoa > Chordata > Mammalia > Primates > Lepilemuridae > Lepilemur > Lepilemur ruficaudatus. The sequence continues at coordinate 24,306 of CAUYRT010094202.1, read as the reverse complement.
TTTACTTGTACTTCTTCCTAGACCCAATTATTCCTTACAAGACTATTTCTGAGTATCTTGAGTTTGTTTTTATTGTTGCAGTTGGAGATGCAAACAGAAAATGACGTTGATATAAGTCTTTAAAAATGTATTCATAATTTTCTCAGAATCCCCATGGATTGTATATCTCATACACATTTGCAGGCACTTGAAAATCAGATTTCTGGCTAAATGATCTGAAAGGTATGTTACACAAAACAAATTTAGATTCCTTTATAAAGCCCTATTGTTTTACATACCAAGCTCCTCAATGGTCTAAGTACTGGTTGCAGTAACGTTTGTACAGTATGTATCACAGGGCCCAGCGTATCCTAACTGCTCCATAAGTGACTGTTGGTCGTAGGTACAACAACAGTAATAGCAGGCTAGTAGCAGTGATGCTCTTGCTACCTCTTGTGCAGCCTCAGCTCTACGACTGATGTGGAGAAGAGTAACTACTATGTGTTCTGGGCCTGAGATTTCTTATCTGTGACACAATGTGGCTGGATTAGATGCTTTCTGAGGTTATTTCCAGCTCTAACATTCTAAATCTCATCTGTTGGCCTTTTCAGGACCTGACTCTGCCTATCCCAGATGCAAGTCACAGAGATCCGTTGTTCCAAAGTGACCTGCTCCAACACTCCTTAAGAGCAAATCTTTCTGGGAACTGAAGTCCACATAGAAAGTCCTACCAAACCTGCCATTCCATCTGAAAGATGTGGACAGGTAGAAATCGATTCACTATTTCTGGAACGAAAGTAAAACTGTCAAGGTGTTCATCGGCCCCTCTTGTGCTTTCCAGGAATGACAGTAAAATTTCCAAAGCAATTGAAACCAGACCTATACTTTTCCTTCACAAAAGCTTGGCACCCACGTTAATTTGTGTTCATTTCCCATAACTTAGCAATCAAAGCATCTAAGAGAAAAGATTGAATACAAAGTATTTGTATGACTGGCTATAACCTAGCATGTTCCTCCATTATAAATTATTCATAAAGGCCAATATGTACCTCCTTTATTGTTATCATTGAGATTAAAATTATCGTTAAGAATGAAAACTCTTATTCTTAATATTAAAATTGAAAATTTCTCAGTAATCTGTAAGACTGTCATCTACCAACAAACTTACCAGCTGGCAATTAAAAACAAAATGAAAGCCTTTAAAACTGAATTACAGGCAGCACATAAATAGTCTGACACCTTTAGACCAGTCAAAACAAACTCCCCTGCCGCAGTTTTAATTCTGCTTTAAACGAGGTATCACGGTCACTACTACAAAAAGCACAGGCTTACCTGTGCGGTAGACAAAGTTGCCTTCGGTTTCTGATGATGATGGAGACACTAATTCTTCCTCAAACTCATTGGAGCTAAAAGATCCCGAATGGTTTCTTCGCCTGGTTTTCCCCATCATGGCAGTGTTTGTGGCCATGACATGTCTCAAAGAGTCGTTAAGGTAACGGTTCAACAAGCTGCTCTTGTATTTGGGGGGTGATACGTAGTCCTCGCTGGCCTGTGACTCTGGCCTCACTCCAGCTTTTATGACAGAGCTCTCACTTTTAATCACAGGATGGTGAACTGGAGTATTATAGCTTCCTTCATTCATGTGGTTTCTTGGAGGGTTTTCTCCATCTAAGAGGGAAAAATAGCACTAAGTAGTATTTATGCATACTTTTTCCCAACTGCCCAACTGTTATATTTAATAATAAAAATATACGTAAAGGAAGAATATTTAGCGTGCATAAAATCATACATTATGCAATTATATATTCAAGATTAATTTTTAGGCAAAAGAAAGCAGGGATTTATGTAATCTCTTGCTTATGGTATTTTAATTTTAATGAATATCACTGAAAATACTATTTTGACACATGATAAATCTATAAATGAGAGGAAACAGCCCTAATTCTGTTGGTCATTTATAGTATTGTAAACATAAAGTTACCTCATGCAATAATAAAAACAGAACCGTTATGGCACCATCGTATTCCGTGGGACCAACCTTAAAATAGCAATTGAGGTAAACTTGTTGCAGAGGCAGAGCAAAGAAAACAAAATAAAAATATCAACAAACCTTCAGAACACGAATCATCACTGCTCACACTGAGCCGCTCGGCGTTTCCTTGAACATACTTGTTGTATAACTTTATTCTTAAGGCCCAGCTTAAATCTGGCTGTCGAACAGTATTCTTAAGCCGACGTCTTGCATTAGCAAACCAATTTGACACCTAAAACAGTATTATTTTTCAGTTAGCAAAACATTAAAAAACATTACCTGCTGTGCAATTACTTTCTCATAAAGGATCTCAGCCTTTCTCAACTCTGATCACTAAATACTCTCAGGATATACGAGTACGGCACATTCGTATCCATTCATTTATTTGACAAACATGCTCAGCACTTACTACAGAGATTGGGTAATTACTGTGTTCTGGGAATAAGAAACATGAAGACGCTTTGCCACCAAAAAATAATTCAGTAAGAGAAGAGTCTAGTAAGAGAGGTAGAAAAGTATGTATTAAGAAATAACTAATGTAAGATGCATGGCATATAAGACACTAAAATACGGTAATACAAGAGTCCAAAGGAAGGAGGTGTTACTTTGCATGTGACTCAAGACCTCATGAGGAATTCAAGTTCGGCTAGGCTTTGAAGGAAGGCCAGACTATGTCAGGTAGAGTGGGTAGGGCAGTGTATTCCCAGTAAAAAGGACACGGGAACAGATCCAAGTCACATTCCAGAAACACTGGGAGGCAGTGCGGAGGAGGGAAGAGTTAAAGATGATCTTCAATTATCAAACCTGTGCAACCAAGAGAAGGGTGCCGCCATTTTGAAAAATACGGTATAACTTTTTAAGGATGAAATGATGTTTGGTTTGTGGACTGTCTAGTTTGAGGTACTAGAAAAGCATACAAGTGAGATGTTTGGCAAGAAAATAAAAGTGCTATCTGAGACCTCAGGGAGGGGAAGATCAGATTCAAGAAGCAAATGCACGGAGGTGATAGAGGGAGATGTGAGAGTAGGTAGGACGAAAACAGGTGAAGGACCAAGCTTCGGAAACTACTAGTGATGAAAGAGTAGGACCATAAGAAGAGGAGCGAGCAAAACAATCAGAGATAGAACAATCAGAGAAGCAGGGAGGAAAAAAGCCAAAAGACACCCTGCTTTAAGCCGAAAGTCAAGTGTTTCTTAGGCAAATAGATAAGTATTGAGTATTGAATACTCAAAGAAATGAGTATTCCAAAACAAAGAAAAGTTACTTCCATTTTTTCAAAGTTGTTATTGGATTTCTAGAGGCTAAAACGGTACTTGAAATTTCTTCCAAAATACCAGGCTATCAATATATAGATTTTTTAAAACCTGAAAGGGCAATATTTGCCTTTAAAAGAATGAAACATGAGATGAGAATTAAGTCTTTTCTGCGAATTTGCTCCAGAACATGACCCCCACATTACTAACGGTTTGTGTGGCAATGTTTGCACTGGAAGTTTCTTTTTTTTTTTTTTTCAGATTTATACTATAAATACACATTTTTTCTCACATTGCTCAAGCCCTAATTATCGGATGGAACTGTGGTAAATTCTACTTTAAAAAAAACCCCAAATAACATTTTTTTCCTCCTGTCCCCATGGGAAAACACATGGTAGGTTTTCCATATACATTCAATATTATCTCCTTTGTGCCTTGAGCAATGAGAATTATCCTTCCAAATTTATGCACAATGATTTGCATTATCTCACTGGCATTTCATAGTCTTAGTCTCACCAATTCCTTAGTCTCACCAATTCCTCTTGCTATCAAGCTGTGCTACCATTACTATGACTTGGTCTGACTTCAAATTCTCAGTCTTTTCCATCCCCTACAGATAGACAATTTCCAAGACTATTCACACAAATAATGTACAAATATTACTGCATAGCTATTATACTTCAGCCATGGTATTAAGTGCTAAAAATGGATTCGCTTGTCTCCTGCACTAGCAGTGAAGAAGTAGACACGATTCACTGGGATACCCAGGTACCTATTCGCTACAGCAGGGGTCCCCAAGCTATGGCGAGTTGTATAATTATTTTATTATATATCACAATGGAATCATAGAAATAAAGTGCACAATAAATGTAATGCACTTGAATCATCCCGAAACCATCTCCCTACGCCCAGCCTCTGGTCCGTGGAAAAATTGTCTTCCATGAAAATGGCCCCTGGTGCCAAAAAGGATGGGGACCGCTGTGCCATGGAAGCAGACAGTGCCTGGTTCAATCTCTTCATTTTTTCATTACATCTCTGAAACCTCCCTCTGATTCTCCAACTCGCTGCCAATGTTTTCGTCCAACTACTTTTGTCCAACCATTACTACCATCTAGGAACTTCAGAACATTTCTCTAACATCCCTCTCTTCCATTCTGTTCTCTTAAATGGATCATAACCACCATCAAATTCAACTGTTGATGCACCATTTTGATTCAATCACCCCACTTTTTCAAAGCCTCATAAATGTCCTGTTATCCTGGACCTGTGGTAGATGGAGAGAGACCTGGTTTCCTCTTCTGAACTTTCCCAAAACATGCCGTGTGAATGTGAATAAGTCATTCAACTTTTCTGAACTTCAAATCCTTCATCTATAAAACGGATTTGGTGGTTCCTAATATCCCTGCCTACTCTAAAAGCTAAGCCCAAACTTCCCTACAGTGTTAATTTCCTTTCTAGTTGGTGTAAACCTCTTTTTTGCCGTTGGCCGGTACTCTCTCTAGCAATCAGATTATGTGTACTTACATCCTTCTCTGCTCTGCTCACGCTGAGAGGGCAGCCTGCGACTTCCCCCATAGAACTCATATTTATTAGAATTCAACCCCAAAACTTTTCTGTGTTACTTTCTTTACTAAACAGCATATAATTCAGACTAACCTTAAATCTTAACTAACTTTAAATCTTAACACAACAACCACATAGTACAATGTAAAATCCAATCCTTACAAAACTCTTCATGTAATAAAAACGCAATGGCTTTCTATTATTAAAAAAATACACTATAATTGTAACAGACAAGAAGGGGGAACCTTTATGTGTCATGGAGAATTAGCTAGCTTTTCATATAAAGTCATATACTTTATGTTTTATATACTCATAGTTTTTATCATATTATAATAGTTACACATTAGGAGATTTTCCAGAAAGGTTTGCGGATGTCTAATATAGGCCATTTCTAAACTGATTTCATAATTTTGACTGGCCACCAGTCTGCTAAAATATTTACTCTGCCAGTATTTTATTCCCAGAAATTTACAGTACAACCTAACAGCTGGACTCAGTGTGAGGTATTTAATATCTATTTGCAGTGAAGTCTTGCAGACAGCACACAAATAGCTGGTTAATGAATTTGCATAAATTTTTTTGCAATTTTTTCTTGATGAATTCATGCAAACTCCATCTGTTTCACTGAAGGCAAAAATACCAGTTCAAGTTTTCTACCTTTAACCTACTACAGATTCCTTTAGGCTGTCATTTGTGTTCTCTTTAAATTGTATTTTACATGGAACAGGCCTCCTTACCAAGGGTAGGTTTTGGAACAACATTTTAATGTCAAACTCAGAGCTTTATTATATGTATAACCCATATTTTATAGTGAGAGCTTAAAGAATCAAATATCTAGAAGCTGGAAGAGAAAACTAAATTTTCATCCTACTCTAATGGAGGTGTTTACATTCATCATATTGACAGAGCAATCATTAGAGTAAACCCAAAGGGATAAACTGGCATCTGCCCACCTTTGAACATACTGAATTAACAAACTTATTCTGAGTTATTCAACTGAAATACTGAGCACCTTATTTCCCTGCCATGTAGTATAACACTTGGAATAATGTAAAGGACCAATCTGAGATTCTGCTGAATATTTAACAGTTGCTCTAAGCTTTGTAGTTGATAACGGCATATATATATCTCAGCAGAAGCATTCAATACCAACCAAAAACAGAGCTAGCTATGTCAACACAGAGGGCAGAATCTTGGAACATAGCAGTTTTAACCAATGGTACATGGACCTATCACAGGCATTTGAAACTTCTATTAGAAGAAGAAGCATTAACATCCAATCATGATTTCTTGGTAAGCTCCATATCCTTCAACAATACAAACCCCGAGCACACACCATGCTTTGCATTATTCCACAATAAAGGAGAGTACAGAGTACATTTTTATGATGTTTGAACAATGACCAGCCAGCAGAATCAAGCATAGTAGAATATTTTGGTTGGTTAAAAATCAAAGCGCACACACACACACACACACACAAATCATCTCCCTGTAAAAATAAAAAATGCTTGTATCTCATTAGGAAGATGCCAGATTAATAATGGAAATGAGTCAAACACAGCTATAGCAAATTAAGACAATTGCTTAGCCTGCTGAACAGAAAAATGAAAGTTGCATAAATAATTTTTTCCGCTTCATTTTTCAGGGATGAAAAAATGTAGGAGCTGATCAATGTCCACAGAGTTTCTATTTATCAGAAAAAGTACCTTTTGAGATCTTAAAAAATATTTCCTTCATTAAAGTTTCAGCTTTTTATTTTTAGACTTCAAGGGAGATTGCTGACTACGGGTTTTGCACCCTTCCTTATCAGTTTAAGAGTAGCAAAAGAAGGTAAAATTACTTTGTATGAAAAGTCTGACACACAACCAAAATGAAAACGTTAAGTGTGTAAGAAATTCTCAAAATATAAGACATTCTTGTAGGTAAGGAATAAAACAGTTATGCTGACCACTTGTTAATATAAACCATGAGACATAAGAGAGAGCATCGCAATGAATAAGAAAAAGGAGTTTGGACAGAAACAAGGGAAACACTCCATATTTGTCTATAGACACTAATATATGACATTTTGAAATAATAAAATGAGTTATACTTTCATCTGCATAGCAATCATACTGCATTAAAGATAACCAGGTGCCCTCTGTATATTCCCTATGATGGGATGGATTTTAAAACGAGAACATCTTAGACAGATGTCAAGACATTCTCCTGTTGTCAGAAAGGTATTTTGGAAAGCCACATGATCATAGTGTTATTTCCCAAAAGGAACCTATTCACTCTAAAAACATGTCCAGATAGTTCACTATTTGGAAAGCCCTGTCAGGGGTGATAATGGCACATGAAGATGAGTAAGACATGATCACTTCTCAGGAAGCCTGACTCCACAGGAGAAATTCTCCACCGGGAGAATCTGATTCATTACATAGGGATCTAAGCTGCAGGGACCAACAGCTTTATTCAGATCACAGCTTTTTATTTTTTTCCCCAGAGTGTAAAGTATTTACATAATTAGTTTGGTTTCCCATAGACTCAGAATTTGCTTTGGATGTCTAATTTATGTCTGATTTGTACAAACCCCCATATATAAAAATATATAGATAGATATGTGTGTAAGTCTATGAGTACACATATATATATATACACACACATATTTTACATAGATAACCCATTGTGCTTAATTGAAAATAACTGGCCTCAAAATGGATTATATAGCAGGTCCCTAGATAATTCTATACATTTTGATTTTTTCCACTTATCACTTTTAAGTTCCAGAAACCAACCTCAGTTATAGTAAAATTAGGAAATCATTATATAGGTATCATTTATTATTATAAATAACTATCTTTACCCCATTTAAAAACTACATTTTTTTTGTATTTTTATTTTCTGAGGATTAGTGTAAGAGAAAAAAGGGTTTTCAATGAAAATTTCATGTAAATTACAAAAAAAAAAAAAAAAAAGTAATAGTCTTACCAAGATCTAAGTGCAAAAAGGATTATTATTCGTACTTTATCATTACAGGTAAAAAAAAACTTAAAATGATAACTACTTGCATTGCAGCTCAACAGAACTACATGAGAAAGTTTAAGTGACTCTCCTAAGGACAAGTCCTACTTTTCATAATTAAAAAATGTTTAAAATATGTCATAAATGTTTTTGCCTTCTGTATGAATGTCCACCACTAAATATGAAGCTATATAATCAACCAAAATAATTTAATGTTTTATCACTGACGTCATTGTGAAATATTCAAATAACTCTATAAATTAATGTATTTTCAAAATAAACAGCATACGTGTTTAAACTGAAATTTGAATATATGCATTCATTTTTGTGAGTCAAGTTTTTCTGACTGGAATAATTTATTGAGAAACTACTTCGGTAAATTACTGAAAGTTTCGTCATTTTATGTTAAACAGATATCAAGCCAAGAACATTAAATTACTTTTCCCCTCCAGTGCTGCAGCAAATCACTATTAATACTATGCCTGAGAATATGAAAGAAAACAGGTATTTTTCTCTACCACTGTATTCTGAAAATCAGCAGAAAATACATATTATAGTTTTGATAAGTTTGACTGCAGGTCAACTTTCATGCTTTGTCAACCTTTCCAGTAATTCCCAAAGAACAATTTAAAATATTCTGGAAAGCAATTTTCATTTTATCTAATTTTTAAATTTGGGGGTTCCCCCTTCCTGTAAATTTGATGAAATGGCCAAATTTTCCCCAAAGCTACTTGTAATGTATAAAACTTCTCGGCTTATCTAGCTCCACCTCTTCCTCCCCTTTCTGAATAAATTTGCCTGTTGGAATGTCCATGTCCATAAAAGTCCATGCTGCCATATTATTCAAGAAAATTCTGGTGTGATGAAAAGGGCATTTGATCTGGAATTATGTTATTTTTATTTCCAGGCCTGCTTCTGCCTCTTACTGACACTTCTGCATGCCTTGGGTATGTCCTGTGTTGATAATAACTGCTCTACATCATCGTGTTTTTGTGAATAGCAAATAACATTACGTTTGGAAAAGCTAGTCAAATATAAAGTCGTGGTGTTCACTAGAGAACAAACAAACTTGCACCATTTCTCTGCACTTGGCAAAGTAACCCAACCATCTGAAATCTGCCTCTTCTCCTTACGACCTTGAGAAAAGTACCAACAGCAAAGTGTTGTGGATTCCAGGTAATGCCCATGGTGCATCCTATTTAAAAAAAAAGTATCCAAAGCCACTTAGTGCCTTTCTACTCCCACCTTCTAGCTCTGTCTGTAAAGGTGACTTTGAAAGTTACCCTAGACCTGAGCTTTAATAAGGGGCCCTAACATGGGACGCCATGCGGTGTGGTTCTCAAAGTGGGGTCCTGCAGTTTAAGTATCACCTGGGAACTTGCTAGAAAGGTAAATTATCAGTCTCACCCCAGATCTACTAAATCAGAAACTCGGGGGTGGGGTCCAGCAATCAGCGTTTTAAGAAGCCCTCCAGGTGATTCTGATGCACACTGTAAGTTTGAAAATCACTGCCTGTAGCATCCTCTGGATGCATCTATAAAGGCCTCATGAGTCCAGATGGCCAGCTACCTTCTTCCCGTAATTCTGCAGCTGCACCGAAGTGACAGATGAGGGTGAGAAGAAACTCAGAAACTCTCTTCCCCGCGCTCGGCCCCACCCTCCCTGGGGAAGAGACGCCACGTGGAGAGCCGTACAAACACTAGGTGTGCGCGCTCCTCAGCCCCTCCCCAGAGGCGGATCAGGGCCTGGCGGGTCCCGATTACCTGCACTAGCGTCATCTGCGAGCCGAGGGCCAAGAGGATCTTCTCCGTCTTGGTGGGGTACGGGTTGTCTCGGTGCTTGTAAAGCCACTGCTTGAGGGGCCGCGCCATGTCTTGCAGGGCCTGCCGCTTGTGCCTCACCTTCCCGCCGTTCTGCCGGGCCCTGGGACACGGGAGAGAGGAGGCCCCGTGAGCGGCGCCGTCGGGGGGCCCCTGCAGGTGGGCCGAGCCCCCGCCTGCACCCCTGGCACCAGCCCCGAGTGCGCCCTCGCTCCCGGAGCCCCGAAGTGGCGCGACGCAAGGGATGGAAGCCCCAGTTTGGGGGTGGGGACAACGCTCTCAGCACCTCTCTCTGCAACAGCCTGCTTGTGGCAGGGCGTCACGTGGCAGTGCAGGACGCTGGCTCTTCCTGAAAGGGGGATACCTTGAACCCCGTAACCCCAGGTGAGATGTTTAGGAGAGGACGGTTAAATGATTGGAAGAAAACTACTAATCTAGTTGCAGATCTGGGCAGCACGCTAACTAGTTACCCTTCCCCTGCTGTCTGACACTGTCCCCGGGAGTGGCCCCAGCCTCGCGGGCTGGGCAAGTTCTGCTGCCTGCTCTTTCGCAAGGAGCTCCTGCCTGTCACCTGGGGCTTCCCACTGCCTGTGTCAAAGGAAAGGTTTCCCCTTGGACAGCGGGAGTAAAGCAAAGGATGACAGCTGTTTCCTTGGATCTTCTAGAAAAAAGGGGGAACTTTCCACAAGGTTTGTGGAAGAAGGACGCAAACCCCAAAAAACACTGTAGGGGCAGTTTCCCGACTAAGGGAGAGTTAAAGTAAGGCAAGCTCCGTTCCATCAGGTAAAGTGAGACGACCTCAGGGAAACCGTATTCCAAGAGGGGAGGCAGCCGCAGCCAGGTCGCAGCCGGGCGTCGGGCGATGCGCTCCCGGGCGGCTCCGGGAGGTGTCGCCCCGCTGCCGCCCGCGCCGCTCGGGATGGCCGACGCGCCTGCGCCGGAGCCTCCTGGGCTTCTGCCTCTTTAAACACTTTGAGATGCAATTCCGCCCGAGCCGGCTGGAGTACCGTTTGGACGAAACCTAATCTCCAGTTTACTAACCAGCAACGCCGCAGAGCGAGCAGCTGATGCAATCGTCCAGGTGGAGACCGCCAGGACGGCCACCCCTCCCTCAGGGGCGCTCTGGGAGCCGCCGGGACTTGCCGGGCAGAGGCTGTCTCCACGCGCCGGCTGCGGAGCAGCTGCCCCCCGCGAGCTCCCGCCCCCGGATCCCCCCACCCCATAAACCGAAAGCGGCAGGCCCTGCGGAGCCACGCGCCGGGGACACCCTGCGGGGAGCCGATCTTCCCTTCCCGACACCTTGGGCCGGGCCTGGCCAGCAGCCGGGTGGTGGCGAGGGCTTCTCGGGACAAAAGGGGAAGGTCGCAGGGCCCGACCTGGGAAGCCCCGACTGCTTGGCCTTGCCCGGTCTCTCCGCACCCCGAAAAGTCAATCCTTTCGGTGTCGCCCCCAGCCGCGCGCGGGCGCCCGCGACCCGCAGGGGTCCAGGTAGCGGGGGCCGAAGGGTAGTACCCGGTGCCCTCGGCTTGCAACAAGCCTCTCTGGAACTGTCCTGACGAACCGACCCCTCGTGTTTTGATGATCCCTTAAAATGAGACCTGCGCGCCTGGGCAGTCCGTGCCCTTGACCCGGACCCGCCTGTGCACTGGACCCCCATGCCGCTCGCAGCCCCCACCGCTGCAGGCCCCAGGCGGGCAGGGCCCAAGGCGTGCGCGTACCCGGTCCTCCGGTGTCTCAGGCCGAGGTTGTCCTTGAGGGGCGGACCGTCGGGAATGCCCACCTCGGGGCGGGCGTGGGGACTGTCCAGGACGCCACCGTAGGGCCGGCCGCCCCGCTCCCGCTCCGGAGCGCCTCCGTCCTCAAAGAGCACGGTGCCGCTGAGCTTGTTGAAGACGATGGTGTTCATGGTGCCGGCTGGCAGGGACGCGCGGCGCGGCCGCAGCGCCTGGGGGCCGGGCCGCCCGGAGCTCCGCAGCAGGGCTCAGGTTCTAGGGGAGCAAAGCGCAGCACGTTACTTACTCGCTGAGAGTGCTCGGACCTCTACGGTCCCGGCTCCGAGCTTGGCCCTGGCGCCCCGCTGTCAAGCAGGGGAAAGAAGTTTCGCCGCTGCGGGACCAGGGACCCCTGCCTCTCCCCACCCGGCTACACCCCGCCTCCCGGCACACTCCCGGGACAGACACCTGCCCTCTTTCTCGTCCCGGCGATGCAGCCCAGTCCCCCATCCCCGCCCCAAGATCTTCAACTGCTAATGATTTACCCCGAAAGCAAAGGAAAGAAATTCCCAAGTGAGCCCCCGGGCCTGGGTGTGAACCTGGGCGCATACTCCGGATAGCGGAGCGGTGCAGGCGTGGGGCCGCGCGTGGTTCTAAAGTCACAACAGAGGATTAAAGGCTCTCGGAGCCCTCACTCGGGCCGTCAGGAGGGGTTGGGAGGTACGTAAGATTTGGGGTTGTGAACCACCGCATCCGCACGGCCCAGTTAATGAGTCCTGGGCCATACCGGGATTTCGGGGATTTTCACGTTTTCTAGATTCTGCATGGTTTGGCCGAAATCCCTGCATCTTCTTCAGCTAAGATGCCCCCGGATTGGGGTGGGAGTGAGGACAAGGAAAGTTAAGCGGCCATCAGGACAAATGCACCACATTTCTCCCCCTCTCTCCCCAAGTCTTCCTATTATCCGCCTGCCTGCCCCGGGACGCGCAGAATCGGGCAGGTCCAAGGTGCTGGGACCCAGGCCACCCGGAGCCTGCGGTCGAACTTGTTCTCTTCTGCAGCACGGGTGCCAGACACGAGCTCGAGCCCCTGCACACCCGCCCTTCTCTGGGGTCTCCTAGGACCATTTCGGGGTCTGTAGAGATGTCAGAAGCGCAAGATCTGGCGGGGGCAGCACGGTGCGCCCACCTCCCGGCCCGCGGCTGCCACCGTCCCAAAGACCCTGCAGCTCACCTCCAGGGTCGCGGCGGCCAGAGGCCTGTGCCCGCCGCGCGCGGGCGTGGGGAGCAAGTCCGCACCGCCTCTGAGCAGCCGAATTACCGCCCCGAGGCGCGAGGTCACCTTCCCCCGCCCCATCTCCTCGCCTCGCCCCTCCAGGCAGCTCCCGTTTCCTCCGAGCGGCCTCAGTCTCGCCGCCAGCGCCTCCTCCGCCCGCCCCGGCACAGCGCGGGTTGCCCCCCCAAACACACGCACGCACACACACACGGACACACGCGCGCGCCTCGACGAGCGTCGACACTCGCCAACCCTTCCTGCCCCGCCCTCCGGCCACCGCAGCAGCGGCCACGCGCGACAGTTAGGACTGTGGCCACAGCTAATAAACCACGGCTACCGTCAGTAATTCGTGGGAAAAGGAAGTCGGACCTCTTGTTGGCTGCCGCGTGTCCCTTAGGACTGAGCGCTTCCGCGCAGACAGGTACGTGCCGGGGGTGTGCACACAGCCTCAGCGATAAGTGTCCAAGCAATTTCCGTGCTCACGGCCCCTGTTCTGCAGTCAGGACCCGCCGTGTTTTCTTTTTAAATCAGCGCGTTTGGTGATGTGTATTCACGCTGCTTTAGTTGTACAAGACGCCCTTCCCCAGCCCGTCCTTCTGTCCCCGACCCGGCGCTGTGCTCCTACATGCAACGACGTGGTTTTGCTAGCGAAAGCCACGCCGAGGTTTGCCAGCTCGGACCCTTCCCCGGCTGTGCCAAACCCACAGAGATCGCACTGCTGACGCTAGGCACAGTCTGGGTCTGCAGGCAGCAGGCGCAGTGGCAGACGGTGGCAGAGGTCCGAGAGCTCGAGCCTGTCGCAAGAGGTCTGGGGACATGTGAACCGCACCTCCTAACCCTCCCCGGGCGCCCGCGCGTGGTCCCCCGCCCCTCTTCTCAAGTCACTTACCCCGATTCACTCCAGACTGTGGCTGGGGAGCTCACTCCCTGCGGAACTGAGCAGCCCAACGCTCGCGAATAATTTTAACGCAAAGGAGGCGCGGCCAGGTGGGCTCCCAGGCTCCTTGCAGACCCTTGGGCGAGCCTTGGCCGCCACCCGGGCGCGTCCTCACCGGACCTCGGAGGGAGGTGGGGGAAGGGCGGGGGAGCCGAGCTGCCCAGGGCAGAAGGAAGGTGCGGCGCGGGGGCCAGAGCGAGCCTCCCCGGCCGAGGGGGGTACGCGGCGACACGAGGGCAGTACCTGTGGCGGCGGGGCCGGCGGCCGGCGGCTGGGCGGCTGGCTGTCCCGCGTCGAGGCTAGGCGCACTCCCATCCCCGCCGCATGCTCTCCGCGCGGGCTCCAGCGCGCTCACCGCCGCCACCGCCGTCGTCTCGGCTTTATTTACCCAGACCGGCGCGCGCGGCCCGGGAACAGGAATACCGAGGCCTTCTCATGTTTCCTGGCTGCCGGGCCCAGCCGGCGAACATCCTGCGGGCGCCGTATCCACGTTCCCGGGCCGGCGCAGAGGAAGCGTCCGCGCCCACCGGGCCGCGGGGGCTGCTATTAACCCTCGCGGAGGAGCCGCCACCCGGGCGCCGCCGGGGAGCCCCGGGCCCGCCTTGTCCTCCCCAGCTCCGCGCGGCTCCCAGACCCGCTGGCCTCGCAGTCGCGGAGCAAAAAGGGCCGTTTCTTTCGCACTTGGGGGAGAAATTGGAGAAGCCGCCGGGAGCGCTCGGCTCTGGCTCCGGGAGCTGAGCGGCTGCGGTGCAAATCCCGTGTCTTAGCTGGCCCGAGTGCCGGAAATTTCAGCACGCGTGGCTAGGCGGGAGAGGCCACTGTGACGCGCCCTACGATTTCCTCGCGATTAACTGGAGTGAAGTTAGTTAGAGCTCGGGTTTGCGCCGACAACGCCGGAGCGTATTGCGGGAGGTGCTTGCGCCCTGGGAGCCTCTTTTTTAGTGTCACTGGGCTTCTGAGGTCCTGCTTGTCTCAGTCAAGGGCAGGCACACAGTCACCGCCCGGGGCAGGCGCTGGTGAGGCTGCATTCCCTGCCTGGCATAGGGATGGGTGAAGGCAAGAATGGAACGGGGTGAGCCCAGGTGCCCGACCCACTGTAACCCAGGTGTGGAAGAGACGGCGCGCCCAGAGCCAGGGATCTGCATGCGACAAAGGGGATGGAACTTGGAAGAATCCCAAGCTGGGACACAGTGCGAGGAGGCAATCAGATTTTCTTATCGATAATGCTTTGCTCCCCCCAAATAGAAGCGAAAGCCGAGGTTTAGGTGCAACGGGAAGCTCAGAGCTTCTGGCAGCCTAGGAGATCCCTAAGGCGCCGGGCACCAAGCCGCCGGCCCTGCCACCCCAGCAACCTTTCATCTTTTTAAAAGAATGATTTAAGGTTTTCCCAAACCCTAAGATATAGCATCATTTGTCCTTTTTCTCTCTAAAGGTGGCTGGCCAGTGCTGGGGCAGCGGCCCACCTAAGCATCTTCCTTTTATGTGGCCTAGAAGTGGTTAATATATATGCTAAAGCTACTATTTCCAAGACTAATCACACCCTCGAGTTTTCAAATATGTTATCTCCCAAAATACGCGGTAGCAAACCGGGTGGTGGCACAACCTAAAGCCGAGAGGAATATAGGTTTACACTTTTTGCGCACCAGGCAGATACATACTATCATTTGATCACCTTTCCCGATGTCCTCGGTTCTCTTTTATTATGTAACTTGCCTTTGCAGAGCTCACATCTTGTCCTTGGCGCTGCACTTGCGCTGCGGGCTCTCTGCAGGCTGCGGTGTGCAGGTCTCGCTGTAAGAACTTAAAGACCGGGATCCACCGCACGGTTTCAGCCACCGATTTTCAGCCAGTGAGTTTCCAGCAGAAGCAGATCTAATTGATATTTCATTGGAGGGAAGCGTCGCGTTCTCTTTTATGGCCTCTATGTGTGATGTTGGTCACCAGACATCACAATGCAATCAGCTGTAACACGCGCCTCTGACATTTTTTGGTCAGCTATCCCAGGTAAAGCAACAGGCGTGTATGTAGCTGGTTGCAATTTCACAATATTCTACTGATGTATTGAGCTGCATGCTGTAGTACAGGACAAATAAATTTTGTTGTTTTCATACTTGACTGTATTTACACAATTTTAAAATGCATTTAGAGGACTTTTATGTAAGATAAATTTACATGTAAGATTTGTTTTATTAAAGTCTGAAATATGATATACACCAAAAATATTTTTATTTGGTACAGGAATAATATACAGCTGAGTTAGTAAGTCTCAGGTTAAGTCCCTGAAAAATTAATATATGATAATTCCTTTAGACTATGGTTTAGTAATTAGAGTCCATTTTAAAATGAAAGAACAATGGAAGATTCATTCTAGAAATGAAATGGTGGGGAGTATCCTTCTGTAGCATGCCAATGAGCATTTATTTTGTAATAGACTAAACTTTTGTTCTTAAAAATTTTATCCTCTATAAAATTTTTTTATAAAGGGAAGTTTTTTATAAAGGGAAGTAAGAGGGAAGTTTCTTCTTCATTTTAATCCACAGTTCTAATACACTGATCATTATATTTTAATGATCTAAAATGATTTACTCAGCTTCTTGTGCTATATTCCAATCTCAGTATGTTAAATGCTGCATTACAATCCTCAGAAGAAAAACTTCCACTTTCGTAAAGCACTGTTAGAAGATTTAAGAAAGTGTATGCAGTTTGCGGGAGATGGCCCTATGTGGGAAAAACATAACCTAGACCAGAAGTTAGAAGACTTGAGCCTTAATCTTAATTCTGGTCAATGTGATGCTGGGTTAGCCTGAATTTATTAAACCATGCAATGAAGATAAAAAGTTTTCCACAAACTTTCCTCACACTATTATCAAGGTATTTTTCAGATGTGAAAGTAACACATTGCTAAATCTAAAATGCTATTGAGAACATTTGGCAGAAATATTAATCCATTATATTGGACTTAGAGTATAGTTATAAATATATGTAATTTTTACTTACCGGTAAAGAAAAAAAAGAAGCCTTCAGTTTTAGCATTTTGATATTTTACCAAGGTACCCTGACATTTCAGAATAAATATTGGTCAAAGTGTTTGAAAATAATGAGTGCTTTTAAAGTCCCATTTCCAGTTCGTACTTATGGGCAACGAAATAAGTTGCAAAGCCAGAGGATGACTGCCACTTCCAGCTCAAATGGTGTAAAATAGTAAGTTTATGAACCAACAGCAGGTCCATCTCACGCTTGGCCAGTCTGACCGGTGGAGATACATACTGGAATGCGTACCTGGAACAACATGACCAGGGTGAAAGATACAGCTGTGAAACATTGTGAGCAAAGTAGTAGAATGGGTGGCCCCAAAGTGTCACAAGGTGTTTTTGCTTTGTTTGGAATTTAATTTTGATTGCACAAATGATACAGAATAAATAACACCTTCTCTCAGGGAGGGCCTTTTCTATAAATTCACTGTCAAACAAAGAACAGAATACAAGGGAAAGTCCCTCTCCATGTCCTCCACCCCATCACATTCCCCAGAGGAACCAGTAAGAGGGAGCCATTGCAGGTTTGATGTGCACCCTTTCAACCTTTTTCTGTTCGTTCACATACATAAGTACAAACAAAATTATAGTTTTGCTTTATGAGTTTTTAAAATAAATGAGACCATATTGTGTACAACTGTACACACACAGAGAGAGGATTAAACTAATACTTTCTTTTGCACGCTATTTCATAGAACTCTTTTGTATTAGTAAGTATAAATGTAACCCCTTCTTTTAATAAACTGTTACATAATGCTCCATAATCTACTTAACCATTCTCCTATAAACATTTTTGTCTTTCCAATTTTCACTATCATAAATATTAAACATCCTGTATATGATTCTTTCTGTATAGGCATAGGCATTTCTTTGGGAATAGCCACCCAGAAGTAGAATTTCTGGGTTCAAGGAAACACGGTTTTTAAATTTTTATAGATACGCCCAAGTTTTCCTCCAGTCGGCACCACCACTGGCCCAAGCGCATCCCTGTTTCCTCACAGGCCACCCAGCCTTGCATATGTTCAGTCTTCGTTTGCCTAGATGATGAGTAAAGCAATGCCTCATTGTTTGAAACCTTTTCCTTTATAAGCCATTTGTATTTCTTAATTGAATTTGCTTATATCCTTATTAGATGGCTTATTGATTTATAATGATTATTCATAAACCATTTTCCCATGATATATGCTTTATATGTTCAAAATGTGTTACCTGGTCTCTGGCCTGCCTTTAACCTATTTTGTCTGTTTTTCAGAAGGTATAATGTGAATATCTGTCAATATGTCAGTCTTTTCCTTTTTTGATGCTGGGTTTTGTGTCTTGTTGAAGAAGGCTTTTTCTATATTTTCATCTAATACTTTTAAAATTTGTTTTCACTTGGGTTTTTAATCCTTCTGGAGTTCACTTATATATGTTGTGAGGTAGAAATCTAATTTGATTTTTTTTTCTTTTCCAATAGCTGATTACTCCTATAGGATATATTAAAGAGTTTCTCCCCATTGATTTGAAATAACTTTTCTCATATATATGGTGAATTACTTTCCATATATAGGTTGGTCTAACAAGGCTTTGGGAAGTGTTGCAAAAAGCCCAAGATACCCTAATAAATTCTAATAAATTTAATCTTTAATTTTTAAAAACAATCTCATATTCCAAAACTTTCATAAATCGTACTGTTTCTAATGTCAGAACATGTCAATATTGGTACAGTTATGTGCATTGCCTGGTCATGGTTCTAATTTGGACCATTGATTCAGCAGTGTTCTAGGATGAGGTTGTCATTTATCAACTCACAAGTGGGAGAGCAGTTTCTCTGGAGCAGCTGTGTTCTCCAGTGCAGTGTGACTGCACCCAGCTTTTCAAACACATCATATAACAAAGAAGTGATAACCTACCATGAGCAATATAGAGTTATTTGTAAAAGTGATGAATCTTTGCACCTATGTTCTGAAAAAATAAAATATATCTCTCTCCTTGTTCAATTTTTTATAGACTATGAGTTAATTTTTTCCCACAAAGGAGCGGGTCAAGGTAAAAATCCCTAGTAATGATTATATATGAGTCAAATTCACTCTGGACAAAAGTGCAAGTACTTTGTCACCACATTTTTTTTTTTAAAGAAAAACAGCTAGGAATAAGTGCAGGAAATAAAAATAATAAGCAATCAATAGAACTGAGATCCAAATGGGTTAATGTTTTGTTTTACTTCAGATCCCATTTGAAATAAGATGGGTCACAGTGACCCCTGAGTTCTATAACTCTTCTGTTCCCTTGATACCAAAGATCTTCAGTAACCTACAGCAGTCTACTAAATTACACATAAGAAAATATACTATACGTTGGAGTCTTGAAGGGAACCTGGAGAACATTTCAATGAGCATTTAAATACTAGAATTACTTTCAGAAGACTAATCTGTCTTGAAAATCAATTTGCCTTTACTTCAAAAAGTGGCCATTAGAATAAATATAGTGAGGATGTTTGACAAAGGCTTCTCACTTGGCCTTTCTTCTGTGCTTGTGCCAGGAGAAAGAAAGAAGAGATGAATCTGGCATCTCTTCCTCTTTTTATAAGGGCACCAGTTGTATCAGATTAGGGTCTCACCCTTATGATCTCATTTAACTTTGATTATCTCATTAAAGGCCCTGTCTCCAAATTCAGTCACATTGGGGGTTAGGGCTTCAACATATGAATTTTGAGGGGACGCAGTTCAGTCCATACCAGGCAGTGACCCATGTCAGCTGAGCAGATAACAACCTAAGGAACAGCAGAGCCACGACGTGGAAGGAACCTGGGGCCTTGAATAGACCACATGGGTTAAGAGCTGTCAGGCCAGCCTAGACCTGGGCTCAGAAAATTTTTTGTGTGTGTGAAGGGCCAGATAGTCAATGTTTTAGCCTTTGTGAGCCACGTGGTCTCTGTCTTAATGAATCAACTCTGC
Organism: Lepilemur ruficaudatus; assembly: GCA_963574885.1. NCBI lineage: Eukaryota > Metazoa > Chordata > Mammalia > Primates > Lepilemuridae > Lepilemur > Lepilemur ruficaudatus. The sequence goes on along the minus strand of CAUYRT010094202.1, from coordinate 4,761 downwards.
CATTATAGTGCCAAAGCAGCCATAGATATTTGACTATGAATGAGTCAATGAATAAGTGTTGATGTATTCCAATAAAAGTTTATTGAATGGACACTGAAGATTAAAATTTATGTCATTTTCATGTGCCACACAATACTATGCTTCCTTCGATTTTTTTCAACCAGTTAAAGATGTGAAAGTTATTCTTACTTCAGAAATAGGAACAGGCAGTAGGCTAGATGTTGTCTGAGGCAGGTTGTGTTTGCTGCTCTCTGACTTGGGCTACTCAGCTCTGGATTGTCATGGGAGACAAATAAACACCCCTCACTGAAGCCACTGTATTTGGGGGTTCCCTTGCTAAGGCAACTTAACCTGTACCCTAAATAACACATGCCTGTGCAAAGACGATCTTAGTGGCCACAGGTGGGCTAAGGAAAGAGCTTTTCGGATAAGTAGAGGCAACCACACCTGGGAGAACTTAGAAAGGAGATGGAAAGAAAAAGTGCTTCTTCCACTCCCCTCCTGAGACTGTGTTGCATGTGTTTAGAGAATCAGCCTAATTATTTTTACATTTATTTGTTGCTATGTTCTTTTTTTTAAATCTTAACCACTCTTCATTTATTCTTTCCTTCCTCCTTTTCTGTCTTCCTTTCCTCCCTTTTTTTGCTGCCTTCCTTATTTTCTCTCTTTTTTAGTTATTGATATACCTTTAGGCACAGTATTGGTGTTTGGATTTTGATGCTGATATTTCTAGTAATCATGGAAAATGGTGATTAATTTTCAAGGATTGCTGTTTTCTGGCTGACACCACCTCCACCACCACCACCACCACCAAAAACCCCCACAAAAGTTGAACTGTTTTTATTGTTTTCTTTTTAGTAATCAACAATAAATATTTATGGGGCACCTGCATGCAAAATCCTGTGCCAAGAATTGCATCAAATTTGATTTAAAAGACATGATCCTTGCCTAGCGTACAAACCTGTTAAGAAAGCACAGGAAAACAAATATACCTCATTGAAAACGTTTTATGGTATCTGATATAATGATTGCTTGAACCCAGTAAATCTATAAATCATCTGTAGAAATGCATGAGGGAGCTTAAAGATGATAGAATGACCATTTTATGTGTCTGCTAAAAATTTTGTAACCCTATTACCAACATCCTTCCCGAAAACATGCAAAAAGAGAGCATTATTTCAGAAATTTGAGCCTGATTGAAAAACAGTATTTTCACCTCTTACATCAGGCTTTTTCAAGAGTTATGCCAAAAACTTCTGGGTTTCAAGAGAGATTTTAAGGACTTCCGTTGAGAAAAAAAATACAATAAGGGTAAACACGTGGAGCTTAGCTCAAGATTTTTCTTTCCTCCTTCCCTTGCGCACACCTTCTTTGGACCTGCCTCCCCACCCTCCACCGTACGTTGCTCTTTTGGAAAAGGGCTGCAGGGAGAGGGGTTTGGAGGAGAAGTGCTGTTGTGCGTACACTTGTCATGGGTGGCAGTGAAGGACTTCCTGGGGCTTACAGAGAGAGTCCTCCACCCATCCCCAGCATGGAGAGACTAATTCTTGCCCAAGTGTCTGGGCCGTGGAACTGCGGGCCAGGCAGCAGGTGCAGAGAGAGTACCTAAGTTATCAGCCATCTTTTCGTTTTGATTTTCACCGGTCTTCCATAAGGGTGCTTTGATGTTATAGGCTATCACAAATCCTTTTTAAAAGGGAGTTTGGGACTAGGAGACAGGGAAAAGGAAAAAGGCATTAGGCCAATTAATCATGTAATTTAAATAGTCTGAAGTCTAGGATAAGGGATGAATTTGCAATATCCAAACTCACAACTTTTTCTCAGACCTGCAGTAGCAATCAGCTCAAGACATATGTCCTGACACTGCTCTTTCAGAGTCTTATAAATAGGGATGTAATGAAGGATTTTTTAAAATTTGCATAATACTTACACAGCACTTCCTATGTGTCCACACACTATTCTAGACTTTGAGCTCATGTAACTCCCACAGCCATCCTTTGGGGTGAGGACCCATTAGTACCCATTTTGTAGACAAGGATGTCTAGGCATAGAATTGCCCTAAGTCACAAGTTGGTAACTGATGGAGCTAGGCTTTGAACCAACACAGGCAGGCACCCTAACTTGTGTGCTGAATCACCTAACTATACCATTTCTTAGAAGGTACAAAGGAAGAGTAGAGAGAAAGAACTTTAAATCCTTGACTCCATAATTGTAGGCAAAGCTAAATGTGTACTTATTTGCGTATCTTTTGTCTCCTTACTTAACAGCAGGAAATTCAATACCAGTGCATTTGCTTGTCATTCTGTATGGGACATTTTTCCTATGTGGGGAGCAGGTGGAGTCTCAGCGTCAACTGGAAAGGATGACTTTGTGTAGCTTCAACATCATGATAAAAAGGCTGTATTTCATGTTAATTTAATGTGCGAGTTCACACTCAAAAGCCAATGACTGCTGAAAATTCTGAGAGTTCTCTAAATCTGGAGAACATCCTTCCCACCGGACGATGAAAAACAACATGCTTTGGAATAGCCCCAGCAATTCCCGAAATGTTGTTTCTTTGTAGGAGCAGACACGACAGGATTGTAAGTGGCTTATCCCAAGTAGGGTGAAAACTAGTAGCTTTGATGAAGAAGCTTAAGGAGATGATAGTGGCCCTACAACTTCATGATCATTTTCTGGTTGTTTTGTCTGTGTGATTTTTTGTTTTGTCTTGTTTTCATTTGTTATAGCTGTCAGGCCACCCCTAACATTTGTGGAGCTCAAGGCAAAAGTACAAATGAACGCCCACATACCATATGTCTTAATATTTAAGTTAGAAATCAAGCTAAAACACTATTAAGTAACATGTGTTCCATCTTTCTACCTTGACAAATATACCATCACACTGAAAAATCGAAAACTATGTATAAAGTTAGGATTTTTTTGGGAAAAATATCAAAGACAAGTAAATCTAATTGTTATTGCACATGTCTGGATATTTTCTGTTGGGCTTGCAATGTTTAGATGAATAATAAAATGAAAGACATAAATTAGGAATTTATTATGTACTTACTCCAATAAATTTATTTTTTTTGTTTTCATGTTAGCAAAAAATCACTAATTGTGTTATTATAATCAATATTCTCTATTAATTTGTGTTCTGAAGGATTACAAATAAAATTCTATAAAAAGTGTCCAAAACTTGAACCGATTTTCATTAAGAATGTACATTACAATAAATGCAGCAAATTTTAAAATTAAATTCATTTTTATGAATTTTTTTATGAAATTCTATTTTTTATTGTGAAGTACTCTAATTATACATAGAATTGAAAGACAAGAAAATTTATATTAATGAACATAAAATTTTAAATTAAACTGGTTTTATTTAAGTTTTGAAAAAGTAATTTAAAATACTTTTAGACAAATAAAATTATTATGATTGCTAGTGTTCAATGCACAGTTGGTTTCAATGTAAAGTATTGGTATCCTATTTCATGGATGATTTGTCCAGAACTATACATTTACTAATACAGGTGTGATATGAATTGTTTAATATCGCAAAATGTTCTTTTGCTGCGAGTTGCAATTATTGCAAAGCTTTCCTAAATATTGAGGATCTCCAGAACCATGTATTGGAAATGCAAGAAAAGGATGCCAGATGGTACTAGAAAATAATACCGTATGAGGCACAGATACGTTGCATTCATGCTTTCTGAGGTGGGTCTGCAAAGTCAATGAATTTGTCTTTTCTCCCTGCTCTAAGAAGCTGTATCCACCTCCAAAGATCTTAGCAGCACAGCCCACGCCTTTACACGTAGATGTGATCACCTTTTAATTTGGGGACATAAGGCAAACTCTGTGTAGAAGCACTGTGCCCTTCTGATCAATCAATCCCACGATTGTGTGTGTGTGTGTTATTCAGGCCCTTTAAAGAGAAGGGTTCTGGGAAGTAGCCCTTTGCCTGGGTCTAAGGGTAGTACTGGTTGTTGAAAGTGTTTATTTATTTACTTATCTTAAAAAGTTTATTAAACTTGGCCCTCTGCTGAATGAAAAGGAAATTGTACCTACTGAAGCCTTTCCATGAGCTTGTCCTCTGATGATCCCACAATGACGAACACATGCCAGAAACCCAGGAATGGCAATGGCAGGGTCACTGTCTCAGTCCTTTTGTGCTGCTATAGCAAAATGCCCGACACTGGGTCACTTATAAAGAACAGAAATCGATTTCTGACAGTTCTGCAGACTTGGAAGTCCAAGATCAAGGTGCTGGCATTCGGTGTCTGGTGAGAGCTTTCTTGCTATATCCTTACACGGCGGAAGAGACGGAAGGAAGTGAACCCGCTCCCTTAGGCCCTTTTATAAGAGTCCTATTTCCATCCACGAGGGCTCCTTCCTCATGACTTAATTGTAAGGCTGGCGGGTGGAATCCTCCTGGGGGCTTGCACACCGCCCATCCCCACATCCTGAATTCGGCCACGTGGTTCAGACAGCCGCTTCCTCCTGGAGGAACCACCCGCTGAGGCCGCGGAAGAACCACCCGCTGGGGCCGCTTCCTGTTTTGAAGCGAGATCCGGCCCAGCTGTCGCTCTGGATCGCTCCGCGTCAAGATGGCTCCTATATAACCCACGTCCCCGGTCCGCTCTGCGCGACTTCTCGGGCCTCTTTTCCTGGGGCCCTTTCCCTGGGACCCTTGAACCTTGCCCGGGAGCGCTCTACTAAGTAAAAGCTACCTTTGTTTAGCACATTCGGCCTCCTCTTCCTTTTATTTCAAACCTTACA
>CAUYRT010094201.1:0-28375 GCA_963574885.1 Lepilemur ruficaudatus | reverse complement strand
CCAATATTTGCTGCTGCTTCTTTTTTAGCATTTAGTGAAATCTAGTTTTCATCCTTCTTACCTATGGAAATTATTATCCCAAACATCAGACATCAGCAGTCACTTAATTGCATAGTACAAAACAATCTTAACCATCGTTTTCTTCTTTTTACTTTTAATTTGGACCTAAATATTTCAGATCTCTCTCTCTTCTCTCTCTCTCTCTCTCTCTCTCTCTCTCTCTCTCTCACTTATCTTTTTTTTTTTTAAAATACTTATAACAAACAGGGTTTTGAGAACACTGAGACTGTTCAGCTTTTTTTTTTCTTTTGAGACAGAGTCTCAGCACTGGGTGAGAATGCTGTGGCACTTACAGCAACCTCAAACTCCTGGGCTCAAGCAATCCTCCTGCCTCAGCCTCCTGAGTAGCTGGGACTACAGGCATGTGCCACCATGTCCGGCTAATTTTTTCTATTTTTGGTAGAGACGGGGTCTCGCTCTTGCTCAGGCTGGTCTCCAACTCCTGAGCTCAAGCGATCCACCCGCCTCAGCCTCCCAGAGTGCTAGGATTACAGGCATGAGCCACCGCGCCCGGCTTTGTTCAGCTTCATAATGTAGGGCCTATCATGGGTTGTCTCCCAGCACAACATGGGTGAGACACAGACTGCAGAGATACAGGAAACAGAAGACAGTATGCTATCTGCTTCCCTTCCTATTCTCTCATTTGCTGAGAGAGTAACACTATTCAGCACATGACTGTGTCTACCATTCTCCTTGCTTCAGGAAAATCTTTTAACCTAGATTTCGTAATACCACTGGCCCAGGTTCTCCCCTCTGATGACTATACCCCATTGATTTTCTTTTTCTGTGCCTTAATCCTTCATCACCATTTCTAAATCTTTCTTAAGTGAATATAAAAACTCTCAGTCTCCCCACTATGAGATCATGTCACCATCCTCAGCCCAGTGAGAATCAGTAGTATCTCCAGCTACCCAGACTTCGCCCACTTTAATTCCTAAAATTGGAAAATAAACATTTAGGACAGTTTAAAATTAGGACAACTTTTTTGTTTTGAAATATAATATATTATATTTACAGGATTGTTTAAACTATACTCCTCCAGAAGTTAGATTTATTTGCCTGACTTCCCTATCCCAAAGTCTATCTTAAAATGTCATCAGATTTTTAATTCTACTATTGAATTTCTTGCTGTTCTTCATTTTCTTTCTCCATGGACAGTTTTACCTAATTCCAGACATCTATCATTGTTTATACACCTATAACTTCTTTTGTAGAACATATTATTTCCCTCCTGGAACTATTCCTGCCCATCCTCTCACCTGTACACATTTCTTCTTTGGGATCAAAGCAAAGATTGATTAGGATCCAAGCGACTAAATTGTCCAAAAAATGGACTTAATCCCAGCCCCACTGATGCAGCACAATGTAAACGGATCATAATTGTTTCATTCTCTTTCTCCAAACAGGTTTAGGTAGGGGTTTGTGTCCTAGGCATGGTCAATGAATGAGACCTCCTCTTTGAGGACACTGAAGAAGTTTTCTCACTAATAAAGTCAAATGGCAATTATAGAAAGTCAAATGGAATTGTATTAATAGAAAGATATGATATTGAATTAACGTAGATGTCTCACCTTGGGACATTGTGCTCTATAATCATAATTCTCTTTCTTATTAAAACCATGTTATCTGGGTTATGTTACTAGGAGCCAAAACCTACTGCTCATCCAGGCTGCCTTCATCTGAGCTCCGGACCCAAATTTTCAAATATTCATTTTCAATTTGATCCAGGTATATCATATGCACTTCAAATGTAACTTATTTGAAAAGAACTCACTTTTCTCCACAACTCAGTTTGATCTTCCTCAGTTTGGTTTGTGTTTTTGTCTTGAAATTATGTCTATAATAGCCCCAAACCAAGACAGAACTTGAGTCCTCTCTCCGTCCCTTAATTGCATTTCCCAGGTGACAACTAAGTGCTGTTGGTTCTACGTGCAAGATGTGTCTCAAATCTACCCTCTCCACTCTAGAGTCTTGTGTAGAATATTTTTGTTTCCTAACCACCACCTAACTGTTGCTTATCTAATCCTTCTAATGTACCACTTTCACAGATATGCTCCTAACACAGTGGCAGTTCACAACAATGTTTATAAAGTGTCAATATATTTCTTCTGCTGTTTTTTGGAATAAACTCTTAGCACTATAATATCCAATTTCCTTATAAGCTTGCTGTTACGCTTTATCGGCATGCTTACTCACGGGTACTCTAGCTATAGTTGTCTGCTGATCACTTTCTAAATGTGTTGTGGGAACACATGCCTTTAATTGTACCGAACCTCTGTACATAATGCCTTCTTCTCTTACTGATCTGAAAAAAATCCACGTTCAGTGGTACCTCTTCTGTAAAACATTCTGGGACCCACTCGCTACAATTGGAAGTACTCATTCTCTTGGGGAGTAACAGTTCGTATTGCAATTGTATTAAATATCATTTGTGTCTTTAGTAATTAAGTAATTAATTCTATTTTGAATTGTCTTAAACAGTTTAGCTGTTAACTACTAAATAGATACTAAAATCTTCCATCATTCAAACAAAAATGATTGAATAAATCTTTACACTCAGAAATCTAAGAAACCATAAGTGAACATATAACACGAATCATTAATATCCATAATGGCTAGCCACCAACCACGCTGCAGGTAGGGAATATGTCATACTCTCATTGTAACTATAAACCTAGCAAACGTAGCAGCCTCTGGCAAATAGTAGCCCTTCAATAATTATTAATGAATTCATTTTCCCTGGATTTATATTTAAAATACAACATATTTTTAAAAGGCCATGAAACTATGAAGAAAATAAACAATTTATTGGTAGAACTGATAAGAATATTTGATACCAAAATGCAATTAAACACCCATGTATGAGTAAAGATTTAAAATTCATTCCATTTATTTACTAATAATTTAAAATGGGTAAGGTATACCGTACTACTCTTTTCAAATGATTTCATTAATGCCATCCACGAACCAATAACAAGTGCCAACTATTCAACATTTCTTCCTTATATCCATTGTCTTTGGTTTGTTTTGTTTGCCAATGAAAAAAAGTCCCAGTTACACATTAGTCACAAAGATGTTGATGCCGAATTGAAACAGCTTCTCTGTAGCATGACAGGACACCCTTAAGGGCTTCCTCCCACTACTGGGTAACGGTACAGATGCTATATTGAGAACCACCATGGCAATACTCCAGCCATTTGGAGGAATTTTCCTAGCACAGGTGGCTCTTAAACTTGGCTGTGCATCAGAATCACCAGTGGAGCTCTAAGGAAATACAGGTGCCTGGGCCCTAATTATCAAGAGAAGCTGATTTCAGAATTCCTGGGTAGTGGAGCCCACTCATTTGTATTTTTAAAATCTCCACAGTTGGTTCTAATGTGTGGCTTTAGTTGAGAATTACTGTAACACTTAACCTTTACATCCTGACATTCCTTTTGAAGTTATTTTCTTTATCTTTCTTATGTTAAAATAAGCACCACTGTAGAGTTGCATATGGGTTTGTTTCTGCCCATCACTTTAGCATAACTCATAGGTAGGTCGAGTTTAGTTCTGGATTTTGTCTTTCAAGTTTCCTTTAACTTCTTACTCTGCAACCCACAAGCCAATCCCACCTTGGCCTAAATCAGTTCCCAGATAATAGAATGTTACCCCAGGAACACTGCCTCAGGCAATCTCTTGCTAATACTTCCTCTCCTACTTTAGGAACAACTGATCTGCCCTCATCAGAAGCAAAGACTGTAAGTTTATAAGCCTTCACAATTTGTTATTTTCTTGTTCAGAAACTACTTGCAGTGACCTGTCGCCAGACAGAGAAGCCAAAGCATTTCATGGCCATTTTAAGAATGAGAAAGTCATATTGATCATTAACATTTTAAAATATAATTCTTGGGTAATAAGGATAGGTCTGGTTCAGAGGCCCCAATCTCATAAAAAGACATTTTTGAAGAGCTACACACTTTTTTCCTCTCCCTCTATGGATACTTGTATGCTACATTTATTAATCTCTCCTTACCCATCATTTTGAATGCCTAATTCTTGGCATTATTATACTTGATAGCAGGATGCTATTAGATCTAAAATATGGAAAACATTCTTAAAATTTTTAAACTATCACTATCTAAGAAAATGTTGGAAGAGTAAGATTTTCCCTACAATCTCCTTATAAATTAAAACCTGTTCCACATTTTATACATTGAAGCAATGGTGATCTAGCACCTCTTATATTATCTTGGATAGAGCTGGAGCCCTTTCTACTAAGCAAAATATCACAAGAATGGAAAAACAAGCACCACATGTACTCACCATCAAATTGGTATTAACTGATCAACACTTACGTGTACATATAGTAGTAACATTCATCGGGTGCTGGGCAGGTGGGAGGGGGGTGGAGGGGATGGGTATATTCACGTCTAATGGGTGCAGTGCGCACCATCTGGGGGATGGACACACTTGAAGCTCTGGCTAGGGTAGGGCAAAGGCAATATATGTAACCTAAACATTTGTGCCCCTGTAATATGCTGAAATAAAAAAAATAATAAAAAAGAAAAAAAACAATTTTCTTTAACAAAAATAATAACAATTAAATTTAAAATTGACACAGCTGCTTTCACAGGTTAAATGTAGAACTTGTAAATTTTTGCAGAAACAATTACGCATATCCAACTACCTTGACAAAGCCCTTGACATATCTGTTGTAATCACTCAGATTCAAAAGTATTGAATTCACTAAGTATCACATATCATCAAGTTTTCCTAATAAAAAGCAAAAAAAAAAAAAGTTCTAAACCCATTGTGATACCTCTATTGTGTGTTCTGCAATACAAACAGGCATTACACAGCTTAATAGGTTAAAAAAAATGCAAGAACATATTTATATTCACAAACTGTGTTTGCCAATTTGGCACCGAGGTTGGGTCACACAGAGGACTATATCTATGTACTATGACATGATGAAAACAAGACTCACTACTGCTGATGGGCTTCAGACTTTTTCTTTATTCATGTTTATAAGTGCCTGAAGTAGAGAAATGCTCAAAACAAAGAGAGAAAAATGAAAAACACGAGGTGATTTTGAATTCTGAATCCCTAAAGAAAAAGGGCAAAAAGGAGATTTAGTTTCGATTCACTTCCCCGCTGCTCTCTCCCTCAGAACGCCTGGCTCTCTGAGTTCAACCAGCTCAGTGGCTTCAGCCACTATCATATCCTCAAGGGAATGCTGGGAAATGAGTTACAAAGACGGAACACCATGCACATTCTGCTGTGTATGAGTCTGGTTTAGAGCTAGATAAGGACAGAGGCACAGCTGCAGACACACAGCAGGTAGAGAATCATTTAAGAGATAATGAAAAGTAGCAGGATAATAAGTTTACAGGGAGAGAAAAAATTTGGAACCTGAGGTGAAACCCTGGAGTGACAACAAAGCCTGGAGGAGTAAAAGAAACACAATACTTGAAGTCTACTTTGAAATCTTCAATCTGGAAAAAAAGCAGGATCCATAGGCTATTAGTTACAATTAAAAGATGGGGGAATCTGGTATGGTGAAACATACCCTGAGTGCAGACGTCTGACTTTCCATTCCAGCCATCACTGACTTGTGTGTGACTTCAAGGAAGTTGCTTAACCTCTTTTAGTCTCATCTTTGAAATGAAGATGGTAGACTAGAAGTTTCAATGACGTATTTTCTACGGGTCTAAAGGTTTGCAAATTGCAAGTATAAACATGTAGGAGCTATACAGAGGAAAACACAAAACGCTTGTTAGATAATAGTTACAGGCTTGCAGCAGAAACAGAGTGGTCATGTGAATTTCTCTCTGAGAGTTGGCGTGAGCTCTTGGATTGTCTCGCACCAGTGACAGAAGGTGCCACCCTCAGAAGGCAGCTATTCCACATGTGGAAAGTTCTTATGTTTAACTGATATTCATCTTCTAGTAATTTCTAACTCTGGATCCCCAGTTCTATCTTCAAAATAATGTAAAACATTTTTTTCAATGATGTAAAGCAGGATTTTTGATCTCCTTAAGTTTTGTCTTATCTAGACTATAAATATCCTTGTTTCTTTCAGCTATTGCTCACTTTCATGATGTCTAAACTTGAAAGCATAAGCATTGCAGACTCCTAAGCATTCTCAGGTTGTTAACATCCATTTTAAATGGTGATACCCGGAAAGCGATGAAACAATGTCTTCGGTACCCAATGTAACTGAAGCCCTAAATTTTAAATAATTCTGTATGAATTAGGACTAACTATGGAACAAGAAACATTGGCTTCTAAGTACAGCTGCTAATCAACTCAGACAAAGAAAAAGTATTAATATATGAGGTTGAACCACATAAAACTGCTGATATTTGGTGTATATGGAATCTCAAGAACTCACAGTGATTATACAAAAAACAGCAATAATTATAGGGTCAGGCACTGTTCTAAGTGCTTTTCATTATTTGTGTCATTTAATGGCCACCAACAGTTCAATAAAACAGGTAGATCTCCTTTGTGGTAGGAGGGGTTGTTTTCAGGGAAGCCCTTTTGCTGAATGAACGCAGGTCTGCAGTTAAATTTACTTTGGATGGTATTTCTTCCTCTATGATCTCTAGGGTTGAACCTATTAAAATCATCTATCATCCTTTGTGCCCCTTTCAGTTAGGAAAACCACCCAGTGATATCCTTTATTTCTTCTTATCTGTATGTATTTCCTCTCCACATTTTTGGACAATTTTGGTATTTAATCTATTCATGCTGGGGGGTAGAAAAGACCCCAAGATAGCCTAGGTGCAAAGATATTAAATAAAGTCTAGGTAAATCACTGTCTTTTCCTTTCTAATGTATATAGGATTTAAGTTACAATATATCTAGTGTCCACAAGTAGAATTGATTCATATCTGAAGACTTCCATGTACTAAAATTTCTGAAGCAGCCACCTTTTTTCCCCACTTTCTTGGCACTATCTCTACAGCTTAACATAAAAAGTAGGTTTTTATTATGGCAGAAGAAAGTTTAACAGGGAATCATTATAGAATGTGCAGTAATTGGAATTTTTTTCCATGTTAAATAGCCTTGGTCAAAATATACCTGAGTGAGCCAGGCTAGAGATGGCCACAGATGGCTCCTCTACGTTGCACATTAACATCATAACATCAATAAACAACTCTTCCAATCCTGTGACCCTGTGAGCCACATCAATCTGTATCATCCCCGTATATGTCAGAATCCCACAGAGAACACTGTGATGTGTATATGTGGGTGAATGACATATCACTGGAACTGGGAAGAGAAGTTAGGAGGTCTCATCATGAAGAGCAGAAAAAATAGAATAGGTCCTAAGAAATTATGATCATCTTACAGTGTTAAAATTAAAATAAAAGCAGTAAGTAGAACCCTTACCCCAAAACAAACTAAAAGAGTTTCTTGCATAGAGGAGAGCTGGTGTGTATGTGGTAGGTGGGGCATGCTTCATTGCACATATCAGAGGAGGTGGATGTGGGAATGACTAGTGGGTCAAGAAAAAATAGAAGGAGTAATATAAAAAATGTGCTGGTATAAATCAGCATTTAGCTACTTTATATGTGACTTTGCTTCTATCTGTCATAGTCACTGTTCCTCATTGTTTTGTATCATCTGGAAATTTGTCAGAATGTATTCTCACTGAAGTCATTGCTAAATGTTGAAAATACTTGACCAAATTGGAGCATTTTTCAAGACATAGATCAGGACAGTGCTGCAGAGTTTCATCAATTACGTAGCAGTTATCAAGAAACTTGCTATTCAACCAGTCATAAACCCCAACTAATTCTGTTGTTTTCCATGGTTGCTCATTTTGGGCTACTGAAATCCATTAAATTAATTGCTGATACAGAGATAATGAAATTGATATAGTGTGTCTTCTTAACTCTGACTCTCCTCCCCAGAGTACACTACTAATACCATAAAAAATGAAATGAGATTGGATTAGAATACATTTTTACTTGTTTCTGTGTTTGGTGAACATGATCTGGTTTCTAGTGATTGACATTGTTTTTTTTTAATTCTTGCAGCCAACCACTTAATAATCTGGACGTTTGCTGAACACTATGCTTATAATACTTTCCATTTTTGCAAGATCTGAGAATTTTCATGTTTCCTGTCTTCTATATCTTCTGTTTGCTGTCATTCTCCAAAGAGCCAAAGGGTTCTGAAATAATATTTGCATGTCCTGAGATGTAAATTTATCCTAAAGAGGAAGCATGAAATCATTTAGAGGAACTCTGTGTTTTCTTATAATTCCTTATCTCTTTTTTAGTTCAATTTCCTGATTAGTGTTTCTTCTGCCTTCACCATTTGTAAATTTATGTTCCTTGAAAGAGATGAAACTAAAAAAATAAAGGTATGGGTTACTCATGGAATCAAAGGGAAACAGTTTTAAATCCAGTTTAGAAAATGCATATAAAAAAATCTCTACTGAGGATTTTTTTTTTTTTTTAAGCAGCTCATCTAGTTTAGCTTGGTCTGAAAGGAAAACAAAACAAAAAAAAAGGCCACAAATAACACTTTATTAACTAGCCTAAGTCTATCAATGATTCATGCCTATTAAAATGCCAATCACATTTTCAAAGAAAATGGGAGATTGAACTCTTTACCCTGGCAGTCAAACAAGTTAGATCCATTTTTTTTCCCTTTTTCTTTTCAAAATGGATTGACTTGTATTTTGTAATAGCTGATTGACAGTCAGGTTATATATGAGGGAATTAATGGAATTTTTAGTTGTATAACCTCAAAGACTTGAGTCCAAAGATCTTAGTGAGTAGCTACTACCCTTAAGCACCGTGGCTACTTTCTCTGGCACTATCATTTATGTAGAGTCCAGTGAGACCTATCTACACACTCGAATATCTCAGCAATTGGATGAGCACTTCCACTGGGGTATTTACTTAGCCTGGGAAAATATATTTGTAACTGTCATGGAACCAATGCCAACTTTTTCTTTTCTGATTTATTTTTTTCCTGGGCCCATATTTATTTTTGTAGTTGAATTCTCTACTTTTAGTTAAGACTGCATGCTTGAGAAAGAGAAGGAGATTTGTAACTTGTTTTCGGTAGTAGGTCGCAGAGACCTGCCACAGACAAGGAAGCCATCATCATTACCTAAAAGGTCGGAGGAGGACGTGGTCACTGCAAGACACAGTCACAGCGGACGAGATAGCTATGTGGAAGGGGATCCTGAATTTATGTAACTAAGACAACTTTTCATTGGAATTATCATAGAGGAGAAAAGCAGTTAGGCAGAAAGCATATTACATGCAAAGAATAAAGAAAAAGGCAATGATTTGGGCTGAGACAATGATTTTTAAGAACGATCTTTTTGAATGAACAAAAAAAACCCTAGATATACAGAGCTAAATTATTTTTTAAAAATCCTCTTTGTTTGTTGGTTTTATCTTTTCACCTGACTAACTCTGAAATCCAAAGAAGTTATTTTTCAAATATTTTGGCTCTTGACAAAGGCTAAACTCTGTAAGAACTGAAGAACGTTAAGAATTACTAGGATGAACTTTTGTTGTGCTGGCTTATATTTTAGGTATTTTAATTTTCAATAACACAGCTCACTGCAAAGTAGGGGAGACAAAACCTAAAAATTCAGTAGTGAGAGGACATAAAATCGAATAGGTTAGTTTTGCAAAGATATTACATGGATTTAAAATTATATATTTTTCTAAACTTTCTGCACAGTTTTAAAATTTAAAACATATATATTACACATTTCTTAAACTTATGAAAATCATGAACCTAAATTAAAATTAGTCTACACAATTACACTGTTCCTCCTTGTAGGGGAAAAGATGATTAAATTTTATTATGGTAAAATAAATGGAGAGGTGTTAAATTTGGTGATGTAACTTCAAGGCAAAATCTAAAAAGAATTTTGCATTTCTGCATTATTTCTGTGGTTTTGTCAACAGTCAGTTTCTCCTGCGTTATGTGTGCTGTAAGCTGACCACGTGAAATAAACGACTTTGGCCTTAACTGAATGCTACTGTCTGCAGTACATCATAACCCCATTCTGCTGATAACAAGCCTTACTTGGCAGTAATCTACATGCAGTGGCATTTGGAAAGCTGCAATAATGATGATGAAATTAAAACCCCAGAATTTAAATAGCACATAGGTCAGTGTGCTATAAAACTGTAGGTAAGAATAATAATGACTTCTAAACTGTTTGTGTTCATTGGTGAAGGCTGAGCTAATTAGGACAGAAAGTTGAAAAACTGTTTCTTTTCTGAATGTTCCAAGTAGAATGGCCTGGAATAAACATAAGCAAATTCAGAAGTTGTATCCTCTTAAAACAATAATGCAATAAATAATTTTACTTTTATATCTATATACTATTTGAACCCTACTGTCCCAGATGGTTCCAAATCATGTCCATTTTTGATTTAAGTGTTTGTTCCTCACAACAAAAATTGGGCAATGTTTCTTTAGCAATCCTGGCAACTTTAGCTATGCATACTAGGTTCAGAACAGCCTTTCTCAATCTCTCTCTATATAGAAATATATTCTCTCATTAAAAATTTTGGAATGTGTTGATCTAACCATCTGAATCCTATCGAAGCCCACCACGATTTGGAATTAGTCAAGTGGAAATTCATCCAGGGATAGAGTAGTCTAATTCCTTTTTTCCTTTCCATGGATACACAAAGAAAGGGGTTGAATGTCTTTTATTGCTTTTAACAAATGGTACATTAACCAAATTAAAAATATTCTCATTCCAGGATTTCTTATTGACTTCTTTATGAATTGTGATGCTTCAAGAGGGAGTGGATATAAATTGATACACCTATAATGACTAATTTTATTACCTATCAATTTTAGCTTTTCTAGAGACACCGTTGTCCCATGGAACTCAATTTGGGAAATGCTGGCTTAGTGATAATATGATTTTGTTTATCTCTGCCTAGTCTTAAACCTATTTGCAAACCTCATCTTGAATTCTCTCTGCTGCTCCCTAACGTGGGTTAATTGTGTTTAACTGGAAATGGCATTCCTTAGCTAGGCAGCGAATAAAACTGATGAAAAAAATTCATTCAACAACCGACATGTCATATACTGAAACATAATATATGAACTTTCTACAGTTATAATATTTGCACTGTGTTCAAATTCTTAGTGCACAAAATAATTCCCAGCTTTTCAAATCCATCCTTAATAAAGTCAAGTCCTTAGACTTCTTACAGTATGATAGAAATAACTAGATGGTCACTGGTCATATTTTACAACTAAATGACAAGTTGAACCTTTATTCAAAGCTGACATAATTTTACATAGAAAGCAACAATAAAACTTTCCTTTTTCAAGACAGCAGGATATCAGCTGGACAGTTAGTGGACACCAAATGAGTGAAAGAGAGAGAATATATTGTCAATTTGTTTGGCATCATGTCAACAAAAAATTATTAACTGTTTTATTGACCAAATTTATTTTTCCTTTACTATAAAAATCAGCTGTCAGTCCATTCTTCAACAGCTCAGTGACATTAAGTGTTTTCTCCAGAAGGTAAGAAATAGCATACAGGTGCACAGTTGTTCACTAGCTGAGATAGTTTTGTTCAAACAGTTAGCCTTTTTATTCTTTCAAATCCTCTACACTATTGACATTCAAATGAAGAGAAAGAGTAATTTTCCAGGGTCATATTTTACTATTCAGCTATGTGGAAAAGAAAGAATTTAAATGCAATTTAGACCAAAAGAGCTTGGCATACAATAGGTATATAATACATATTTTGAATTAATAAATAATTATATACTTTTCTAGCCTGAGAAAGTTGTGAATTAGTAGTAGCCCTAAAGTATGCCCCTAACTATGTGTGATTATATGAGCTATATTTTCAATGTCCAATATTATATCTGGCATTATATTTTATGTATTTCCATCACACTTTTGCTTTTTTGCTGTTAGAGAAAAACATTAGACATGATTTTTATCATAATTTTACAGTTGGGTCCATTTTCTGGAACTTGACAAATGAATAGTCCTTTTTTGCTGGTACTACAAGAGACAACAACTCCTTGCTTTATTTGTACATGAAAGGAAAAAGGAGATAATTCCATCCATGGCTGAATTTCCACATGGCTAATTTCGAATCACAGGTTAGGGAACCAAGCAATATGATTAGTTAACATACCAAAGCAAAATATGAGTTGGTCCATATAGCAAGTAAACTAGCTAGTTATTATCTTGTCGCTTTAGGCAACCAAGCCACCCGTATAACTCAGTACAATGATCTGTTTCAGAGGTTGAGCTGATCTTTGCACGCTCCTGTAGAGCAGAGAGATGTGCACACAGTAGGCATCTGAAGAAGGTCTGAGAATGATAAAACACTTATTTGTACTAACTCATTCTATAAACACATACCTGCTGGCAATTTCAACTATTTTATATAACATAAACCCAACTTTAACAGAGTATTTTATCAACAAGCAAATATTTTTGCAGATTACAAAATCGAAAAGCCCCAGGGACATTCCTCAATTCTATTTTTTTCTCTTCATGATTATTTCCTCCTGTACCCTGTATCATAAAGGGACATCAAGTGGCATCCTGATACAGAAACACACATAATTAACATCAAAATGTAGCAGTTAACAAAAAGAAAAGTTAGAGTAGATAAAAATATCTTTTAGCCTTGACCCATTTTACTTCTTTCTTGTGCCTGTAGACACATGCTAATATTCATACCTGTGCTAAATATAAAAATACCTGAAAATAGCTGGATGGAGCCAAATATTTCTATAGGCAGGTTTTTAGCTTCTCCATCTCTATATGCATTGACTTATATAAAAAATAAGGTAAAGTGAAATGAGTTCTCTTTAAATGCAATTTCTTTTTTGAAACTATGCATAGAAGACTATGCATTTTAGTTTTCAAGATTCTTGACATCCTGTAAATGCAAATATGCATTTTCTACATTACAGTATTACTCAAGAAAAAAAAAAAAAAACAAAAAAGGAAGTGCCTGTGTAGGAGTACGCAGAAATAGAACGGTTCCAGTATTGTACTGTTCCCACAGTGCTCCAGCATTGTCTTTAGAGTTCTACTTTTAAATCACTTCTATTCCTATCACAGTTCATAAAAGTGGGTGAGAATTTGAATCTCAATTTCTTCATTTAAGAAATTTGCCTTCTTCATCATCACCATGATTGCTTTTCAAGAAAGCTTCTGAAATCAATTACAAAATGTTATGTTAACACAACTTACTTGTTTTCCTCTGTTTGGATTATAACTTTTTCCTCATTAATTATTTATAGTCAATGTTTTCAGGAATTAGGTTATGTATGCAATTGGTGATCAACTGAGCTTTTGCCTTTGCTCAGTTAGTTGTTCAACATATGGATCGACTTTCCTTATTGTTTACTTTGCAACTATTATAGTAATCAATTTCTGGCAGAAATAATATTTAATGTAGCTGATAGATTATGCTTAACACATACATTGCTTAGTATATAGTATTATATTTTAAACAACTGCAAGGATGATCTAATTTTTTTCATTTTGCAAGAATCAGAAGATTTTTGGAAAAGTTTTGTAACTTGCACAAAGCCACACTGTTAGGAAATGTTAAGCCTGGGATTTGAGTCTTCGTCTCTTTGGCAACAAAGTCCACACTCTTGAAGACAGGAAATTAAAAGTATGGAACACATGTTGACACTCATTATGTGACTACTAGTGGAATACATCTTCTGCTTTGAAAATATTCGAAGTAAAATATGGACAAAATAGAAGGCCACTATTTGGAGTGGTGATGGAATGATTTACAAATTAATTCTTAAAGCAAACAAGGTGTAAAACAGGGCCGTAATTGATAGGAATAAAAAGGGAGAACAAAAAAAGTACTAAATGACTTCTTTTCCTGCTTTTTTCTGTATCGCCATGGCTCTTTGGCCACTGCCAAGAAGAATGAGTATGTGTAGACACTCACTGAATTTCTCTCTCTTTTTTAGAGTTTAGGAACAGCTTCTGTAAGACAGAAAAATTAAATGTACCTGTGGCCATAACTATCCAAGTAAAGACACAACAAAGAATAAAAGGACTTTTGGATTTTGGTTCATTCCATTTCCTGCGTTTGGACTACTATGGGTGACTTCAGCAATTGTAAACAAAACGCTATAGTGCAGGGACTGTGACACTCTACCAGGAAAAGTGGCTTAAACTGGCAACTAACAGAGTCCATTGAGCTTTTTTCTTCAGAGGCATCATGCCCACAAATTAGGATGGGGCTTGTTAATCTACACGGACTCTCTGCCCACTGTAAATAAAACTAAGTTTGGGCTGAGAGGAATAAACAACAATAATTTCTGTGTATATAATTTTCTGAGTAAACAAAAATAGAACATATGTAAAGGTACCCTAAAAATACCTGTCACATTATAGGCACTAAAAATTTGTTGGCCATTGAATTAAAAGACTGACCAGTATAATGCAGAAATTTTTTGTCAATATTCTACTGTCAGCAGTTTCCATTAAGTTATAATAAGAATCTCTGATGTTGTAGCACAATTCATATAAACTCCCTTTTTCATTCATCTTACGAAAAAAGGCAGCATCCTTAACGTTTTTCTTTTTCTTTTTCTTTTTTGTCCCTCCCTTATTAGGGAAATGGATTTGGCAATTATAAATGTCCATTTGTTTGCAGGCATGGAGGTATGCCATCCTGTACATCCCCACTTTTCAGATGGAAAAAGTGAAGCTCTGTGGGTTAACTAGCATGATCAATGTCACAGTGAGTCATTGGCAGATTAGGAATTCAAATACAAGTGTTTTATGCTGAAGGAAGGCTCTTTTCACTCTCTGCAGTACCTCAAATATTAAACTTGGTAAGGAGATTGGATCCCTTTTAGTCTAACTCTTAATCATGCAAATTGCTGTACTTAAGTCAGAGGTGCCTGGCAAGATTGTGGGAGCTGTGAAAAGCCCAACCCTTGGGGATGCCATTTACACTGTAGCCTAGGAATGAGCTCCCTAGATTTGTACAGAGCACAAACACCATACATGTACACACAGGCTGGGACTTGAGGATTGCCATGGTTCCAACGAGCTCTCTATGCTTGTTCCCTATGTTATCACATGCTATGAAACTAAAATTCTACCATAGAAGGTAGCAGTTCACACACTTAATGGAAAAAAAAAAATGCTAGATTTTTTAATGGGAAAAAAAGGTTCATTCAGAAGATCTCTGCTGATTTCTAGCTTGCTTATTGGTAATTCTGTTAGTGTATTTAACTTTCATCAATTCTTTGGAGTAAAATAACCACCTTATATAGGTATTTTGTGGTTGCTTCCAGAATCCAATGACAGGAATAAATTCATAAACCATAAAGGTCTGTGACTGAGACTGGTTAGATGTTCACAAACTATTAATATTTTCTGTATCTTTCTGGGCAGAAAGCTCCACTACAGCTCCCAGATTTTCCTGTAATTAGGTGTGGCAATCTGAGTGAAGTCTGGCTTGTGAATTGGTGGAAGTGAAGTATGACATCTTTAAAATGGGTCCATAAAATCATCCTGTGAGATACTCTGTTTCTTTCCTGGTCTGCTGCAAAGGAGCCAGGATAATGCCAAGGCCCTCGGGGAAAGGAGAGTCAATAGAAGCATCTGGAACTTTGATATCCTCCTGGGCCTACACTGGACAATGACTGGACAATAAATAAATAAATAAATCTTTACTGTGTCAAGCTACTGAAATTCTGGGGTTCTATTTTACCGCAGTTTTCCTACTCTGAATAATCTAAGGCCTATGCAAATGTGAGGGGGGTGATGCTTGTTGCCAGCTATTATTTTTAACATAGTGGCCGAAATCCAGACCTTGCACTGTGCCAGGATTCTACTATCATGAGTGACCATTTGTCTTTTGTTTATATTTTCTAAGGTTTTCTTGATCTGATAAAGTGCCCCGATTCCACTCACAAGGATTGACTTGCAAATAACAGGCTGATCTTTACTTAGCCTACTTTTACAGTTTCAGCAACTGCCAAAAAAAGGTTCTTTTCTGCACATTCTTCTTAAAAGAAAGGGTGACACTCTTTCTACAGCCAATAGTTTTCTGTCTGTTTGCAAAATATTTTGTCACAAAGCTATAGATAAATTGTTTGTTTACATGTGATATTAGTCCAAAGCTCATATTGTTGCTTTTTGTAGTGCTTTTAAAAATGGCATTTCATATCAAAGATTGCTATTGTGGAAAGTTCCTCACAAAGTTCTCCATTTCCAAGGCAAATGATATGATGCTGACGTCAATGAAGGAGAACCTTATGGTCTAGGCTGAGTCACTGCCGGGCAGTGAAAATTGCATACTCAAAAGATGAGTGTATTTACAATAGAATAATAAAGGGACGATTCCCTGCCTTTATTGAAAAACCTAGAACCATAAATTATCAGACCTGGAAAGTATCTGTTGAAAAATAAAATGTTTAATTTATCAGACTACTTCTCCCCTCTATTAAAAGGGTAGGAATAATTTGTTTAAATCAATAGATTCTAAATGTCTCAAGCCACTGGTCCAAGTATAACTGCATGTATTTGGAAAAGTACTATTTGTATTAAACTTTTACAGCTACTATATTTGAGAAATCCAGAAGGAGTATTGATTATTAAAATAAATGACCCAGTTTTCCTAATAAAAAGTCTTAGGACTAAGAACATGAATAATCACACCAGAAAAGACCGGCGGACAACAAAGTAGTTAGTAGAAAATCTTAAACTTTTCCATTTCTTATTATATGCAATGCATGAACTTTTCTGCTAGCATAGAGATTTTTTTAAAAAATGAAAGCACACATCATATTTTCATCTAGATAGTCTTTCTTTTCCTTGCACTACACTTAGGTGTTGCTTACATCCACGCATTCTACCATAGCCTTGCCCCAACTTATACAAAGGTATCAGGGAACCTTGATATATATCACCTCAGGACAGATTCAGAGTTAAGACAAAATATGACGGCAATTAGAGTGGCAAATATTTAATACTATGTGAACTCTATGCTATCAGATTACATTAACATGAGAGTCTCTGCCAATACTGGGCTCTCCTGGAGGTGTTATAGTGTTTGGCTATGTCAGTGGTGGCCCTTTCTGCTGACACATTCTCTCTTTTTTCTTTCAATTATAACACCTCAAAATTCTCAAGATTGCCAAATTACCTCTAAAAGATTTCATCCGCTGCTCAGAAAGAAGTCTCTCTCTCTACCCATTCGATTTACATCAAGTATTGGAAAGAGAGGCAGATGGGCAAGCAAGAGGCATTTATTGAAACATCGATTCTATTTGAGATGGGCTAAAATCTATTCCATCTTCAATCAGGTATAAACAGGAAATATTCATGGCAGCTTCTCCTTTTCCTTTATTAGTACAAAGGTGAAAATACAGAGATACTAGATGGCTATGCTGGATTTTTCTTGCTGTGGATAAAACACTTTACAGAGTAAAAGTCAATAAGCTCACCCAACACTGGGCTGCCAATGCCAGCTCTGCCACTAAGCTTTATGACTGAGGTAATTGGAAGCTCTAAAGGTATAAACTTATATGGTCTATGAGGACTAGTTACTCTTCTTTTCTGTTTGAACACTAAAAAGCTTTCAAAATGGTTGCTTGATTAGACTGCAGTTCTTTTACATAATTAAGTATTCTCTTTCTGTGTGTGTGTGTATGTGATAATATCATACACACATTTTTATAGATCTCATATATATTCATATGCATATAAAATTTATACATTTTATATGGCAATTGCCAATAAAATATTGATAAGTGTGGTACTTTTTGCCAGTTTCAAGTAATGAAAATAAATCCTAATGCTGTAACAAGTATATTATCATTTGAAACTTTACTAATTCTAATCTAGTTATACAATTTTACCTTCCAGCTTGCACATAGGCCATAAAAGTTACTGAAAACAATAGGAAAACATTGTTTTGACAGCTGCCTTTATGCAGTACCTGTTCTTCTATTTTTGTACTAAAGATAACAATTGCCAATCTGAATAAGTAATTAGGGTGAAGTATCAAGACATCAAATCTCCTACGTAATGCAGTTTTTGTTTTTTTTAAAAAAATGCCTGTGCCAAGATAAAATTATTGGCTATTTCATTTCCCTTAGAAAGTTACCTTTAATTAAAGAGGATATTTGAAATGACTCAATTAGCTCAATTACTTGATTCCAATTTTGAGCAACTGGCCAAAGAAAATATTGAACAAGTTAGCCCAGATGCATGAAAGCCCTTCCTTCTCTCAGTGCATCCGTACAATATATGGGTAATGCTATTGTAAAGACTGCTCGCCTCTTGCTTTGAGATAGCCATCTCACCGTGGACTCTCTTCTCAAATAAAATTCTATATAGGAAATTAAGAGACCCCACAAAATTTCATATCCCATTCATATTAAATATAAATATTTTTCCTCCTTCATATGTGAGTCTACCAAACAAATAAATATGTGACTAGAAAACATAAGAGTTTATTCTAAAGTCAAGATAAACAGGAGGGAGAGCAATATTAATATAAAAGTTATGGCCATTGGAAATATGATGTGAAGAAAGTGTCAACAAGCACATAGTTGGGGTGGGCAGGAGGCAGAAAAATCTAAGCTTGGGAGAAGTTAAGTTCAGCTTCTGAGAATAAGACCATGAAAAGGAATAGGAACATCTGAAGAGAGCATGGCCAGTGGAGTAGGGGAGAGGTGAGGTAGCGATTTCTGGAGAGTTCGAGTAGGAAGACTCCTTTCTAACACGTACATCGCTGGTGAGGGTGCGGGAAAAGGACATTCGTAGTACTTTGGTTGCTGGAATTATAAACTGATACAATATTTTGGAGAAAAATTTGGTAAGAATTGCTAAATTTTAAATGTGAAATTCCTACAACCTGGTAGTTTGGGGAATCTAGAATACAAAAACACATAATTAATCAAAGGTATACAACATATACCTTTGCAGTATATTCACCATAAACTGTTCAAAATGGAGAATAATAGAGAAAAGCCTAATTGATGATAAATAGGGGAATGATTAAAGGTGTATTTATACTTTAGATACCATGCTATATAGCTCTCAAAATTACATATTCAAGATCTCTGGATTTAGGGACATAGAGGAATATTCAAGCATATTGCTGAGTAAAAAATTCAGCTGCAGAATAATATTATATATGTAGTATGATCCAGAACATATTCAAATATATATGTCTATGTTAGTATGTACAGTTTATGTAAACAAAAAAGATATATACACGTTTAATACCATTGACATTACAGAGTGCTATTTTGTTGGAAGTACTTTTTAATAACAAAATTAATACTAGTTGATTATAAAAATGACATTGGCAAGAAAACAATTGATTTTAAGACAATGATAAGGCAAAATGAAAAATTTGGAGTTTTGCCTCATTTCGACTTGAGGAATTTGAGAAGGTAAATATGCCACTCAGCCTAATATCACTTCTTCGGCAGGGCTTGCAGACCTAGAGGTATTTTAAAAGAACATGAATAGAAGTTACATGTGGTAGTGTTATTTTTGGTCCTAGTACTTTAAAATTATAAAAATAGAAGTGCTTGCCAAAATCATGAATATATCACAAACATACTGGCACAAGTTCTACAACAGTGGAACCCTTACGATCAGTGTCTGTGTTTTTTACATTGTTACTGTGTTTTTTACATTGTTACCGTGGAGGGAACCACTGAGTGTGATAAATTGCAGGTGGCTCCCCTTAGGGTGCTTAAGTATTGGATCTACAGAAAAGATCAGGAATCTTATTTTACACAAGAACTCATTTCCTTCATTTCTAAATATTCAAAGAATAATTTAAAAAAAAAAAAAGTCAAGCAACTTAAAATAGTCAAAAAATCTTTTGGAGAATTAATTTTCTGAAAATCTTAAGGGTAAAAGAAACTCCCCAAAGGTCTCCCTGAGTATAAGTCAAAATAAAATAATAAGCGAGTTTGAAAACTCAATTTTAGTCCCCTGTAAACATTTTTCCCCAATTCCCAGAGGCAGGGCACATTTGCAAGAACCTGGTGGGCTCTTTGGTCAGACTGTTGTGGCAGGTTGGTTTGGGTCAAGAATGAACTGTGCAGGAAAAGCTAAAGAGGAAACCTCCTCAGCACCTGCTCCCATTATCTTGGACTCCGGACAACCTGATGAGTTTCCAATTTCCATGAAAAATGATTCTCTGCATGCATCTCAAAGATTATCCTCAAACAGTTTGCGTATAGTGTACATGACTTTTGTATCTTGTTTAATGCTTCAGGTGCAGTCCAACCAATAACTCCTTTCTTGAGCCTTCTTAGGAACTGTGGGAAGAGTCCTCCCCATCGTGGGTAGCGGCAGATGTCCGCGTGTGCTCTCCGGGTGTTGCTCTGTTGCTTCACTGTTTTCCTCTACCACTGTCATCTTTTCCTTCTCCTCTCCCTAATGGTCTCCCGGTGTTTTTCTTGATTCTTTTCAAGCTTCTTTAACATGTGTGAAGATCCCTGGTTTACACACAAGTGTGGGAATTTGCATGTGCCAAAAGCTAACTCTATCGATACATTTGTTGATGAGAATTTAAAAAGGAAAAAGGTAAGAACTCCACAGGGATAGTGCTAATTGATTTTCTTTATAAACACATAAGTAATTATACAAGTGACCATCTGCTTTATCTGCATGAAGTTAATGAATACACAAAAGGAATCACATTTAGAGCTTACTTAACTCTTAAATCCAACTGTCTAGATAGTTGCTTAGATCTGTCATAAGGCAAAGGAAAAGTGCCCTAGTCTGCAGGAAAAAGACAAACAAAAATAAACAGGACCCCTTGTTTCTCTCAATGAGAAACAGTGAAAATAGTGTTATGTTGATTGCAATATCTGAAAACACAGACCCCAGAAACTAATACATGGCATTATTTTCAAACATGATTCTGACATTTATTTAGCCATACTGGGCCTATAAAATATAGAAAGTAGTTAAATTCAACATTATTGTGGAAATGTAGCAATTTTCCTTTAAAAATACATTCATTTTGTTTGGCTCAGCATTACAGAAGCACACATAGCTATTTCTTGCAGATAGTCATTAGGAATAAAACAGCATAACAGAAATTAATTCAAAGACTCACTGCTGTAAAACACCACTCCTAGACTCCAGTGTTAAAAAGCAGATCTTTTTCTATTATTTTTTATTGCAATGGATAAACAAAGATTATATACGTATATATGTAAAGATTATAAATAGAGATGCATAATTTAGAAAACCAAGACCTGCAGGTACAGCATTTACTACACCTGTTCAAGGTGGAACATTCAATGTGTAAGAGTGCAGATCTGCCTTTAAGATTTCTTCATGCATGAAACATATTAATATTTGGATTCATACATGGAATATTCATAATTTTGATAAGTAATGTCTCTGAGATTATTAAAAAAAGTTCATTGGTCGTCAATTAATCCCACAAATAATTGCTGATTTGACTTTGGTAACATATCTAATGCTGGTTGCTGGATATACTTCAACGGCCAACAGGGTCCACTCTCATGACCCTTACAGTTTAGTGAATTAGTCAGAATTTTTAAGCGCAATTACAAATGTCGCAAAGTGTTCTACAAGAACAGAGACAAGAACACATATAATTGGGAGCTTTGTTGGGCAGTAAGTGTGTCAGGGAAGGGCAACCCAAGGAAATGGCATTTGAGCTGATAATTGCAGGATTGCCAAGAGTTAAGGGAAGAAACCTGGGATCAAAGGCTAAGCTAATGTTTGGAGCATTATATATTCTCAATTCTATCCTATTATAGAATGTTTTTATAAACACAAAGATGTCTTCTAATGTAGAAGAAAACATTGAAATTCAAGTCGTTATCACACAAGAAAATAATTTTTTCAAGAATAGGACATATTGGGGGATGCCACCTTAAAATCCATTTAAACACAAATGTTTAAATAAATTTATCCTCCCCCTTCAACAAAATAGAAAATGCAATAGCAGACATTGTACAGAAGGAATGAAGTACCAGACTAAAATCTGCAGAGGAACCTCAGAATATTGAGAATTTAAGATCCCCCCCACCAAGGTTGTCCCATTCCCCCTTCTGGTCTTATTTCTCAATAGTTCCCTTAAATGCCATAAATTCTAGGCAGACTCTTCTACATTCTACTCCCTAAATACCTTTGACTCTTCCACCTTATATACGTTATGCTCTTCCTTCTGCCAATGTATTTCTTACTCCACAAGGTCCATCTCCTTGGTGAGTTTTCCTTATACCCCCAACCAGATGACTACAGTTCTGTAAACACATGTTTATGAAGACACATAGTCAAATTCTGGCTTGCCTCGTATTGTTCTATGTACATAACAGTCAGATTCCCCCAGTAGACTGGAAGCTCCTACAGTGAGAGAACGTTGTCTTCATCTTCCCATGCCCCACGGAACCTGTATTTTATTTAATGTTTGGAATCACAATGGATTAAATTGAATTGGACTGAATTAGTATGCAGCCTGCCAAACAGCCTCTCAGTCTAACTCAAATTTGAGATATCGTGGCCATTGTTTCGCTCTGAAACCATTTAAGCAAAAAGTCATAGTATGAATTTTAAGCTCAGTTTTTCCTTAAAATTTGGAATATTTTACATAATCTTATTCAAGAAATACCATGTTTCACTTCAGTAAATTTTACAAGTAACTCAAGTCTTATCCTTTGAGTTAGTGAGCCATAGAGAAAAGCTCATTTTGTGGGAGAAAACATCATTCATTCAATCTTCCTCAAACCAAATATACCTTATGCCACCCACCTGCAGCGGTAACCATCCTAAGTGGCTAGAGATATAATAGTGAACAAGACAGAATAGTTCCCTCCCATATGGAGCTTAGAGACTACAGGCAAACAGAGAAGGGGTAATAAATAGAAGTGATTACAAATAGCCATAAGCGATATGGAGGAAACAAATAGGGTGCTGATATGGACAGGAGCAGACAGGGAAATTTTAGCTAGATAGTTAGAAAACACCCCTCTGTGATGGGAAAATTTAAACAGAGACCTGAACAATTTTGTTACTTAAGGGTAGCTGGATAATCTAATGGCATATGGAAGAGCTCCTCAAATTGTTCACAGACTTCAGAAGACTATTTGTGGAGAAGAAAGAGATAAAGATTAAGGAAAGAGATGTAAGGGGAAGAAATAAAAGAATTAACAGAAGCCACCGGAACTCCAGGAATTACAACTGAAGCATGATTCTTTATTTAATCCATATATTAAGTAGATGTTTGCACCTTATATGTAATCCAGCTAAAGACATTCTTCTAGTTCCTTCATCTTATTATACAAGCATGCTCATATCTCAGGGGCCTTCCAGAACTTCCCGTGTTTGTACCATTGCATTGTAACCTAAGAACGATCATTAACCATTTTCCACCTGTTGACCCTAGTGACACTTTACTCACATCCTCATCATCCACATGTCTGTGGAGCATTGAATCTGCTCACCTCACATTTCAATACCCACCTATAGTTTACTGAAAATGATGGCTCCTAATACTGTAAGACTTCACTAGAAATTTTTATATGAATGCCTCTTATGGTAGAAAATTTCTCTATTTTTTTAGATGTGTTCATAACAAAGGAACACATCTTTTGTGTGTTTCGTGTGTGTGTGTGTGGATTTTTGTGGTTTTACCTCCAGTAAGTAAACACCATTGGGAAACTTCGCTGCTGTTGTTCCAAATGTTACAGAAACTACCTCTCCTTCCTCAGTCATATGCAACAGGACTGAAAGAAAGGCTATAGTGTACAGAAGTTTTAAGGCAAACTAAAATTTCTCTAGGCACTGAAGATGCCAGAGAAAATAATTCTGTTCTAAGCATATGGTGAGTCACATAACACACCCATCATACTAATTTATAAGATCTTTTATCACTAAGTTTTAGAAAGAATATGGATGGTAGAATACGAAAGTATAGAATTCTATTAGGAAAGGGTGGGGCCAGCCTCTGCAGCTGGCTGAATGTAACGCGAAGGCATTTAAGTTTTATTCTGGATGTGGAAGTGATTCAGTAGAAAACAAACACAAACACAAACAAAAGCAAAAGGAGACAAACAAAAACCCTAAGGGTCCTCTCCACATATATCAGAAAACGTTGATAAAATAAAATTCAAAAATTGTTTTCTAGACTGTTCTATAGAGCTTATGACCATTTTTGTGTGCCAAATGCATGAGATTATTATAATCAAGAGTTGTTTCTGTAAAAATTAACATAAGGAAAATTTAGGTCTCTCTTTTCTGCATTTTCCTTCCTCTCTCTCTCATACCTCTCTTCCCTAGGATAATTTCAGCCTGAGAAATCTATTTTATATTTAATATCCCTTATAGCAATAAATATTTTTGTTTATACTATGTTACCTTTTCACCTAAATTACGTGCTAAATGCATTCTCAATGGGAAAAACAGACAACTCAGCACTTTCATATCCCTCGCAAAGAAAGAAAATTGCATGTTTTACTTTTTATGATTTCTTATTGCTTTTTAAATTCTGTCATCTAATGGGACTAATGTTCATGGTTTAGGAGTATATTTACCATAAATAGCTTTAGCGGTTATCAAACATTGCTGCTTCATTTTGGCGTTTAACCAACCTCAACCACTATTTATTGCCTCATATACTTCTCTACTGGGAACATTACACCTTAATTATCCCAATCCCTATTTCTAGGCCTGATTTAGAAAGCTTGAACGGGAATAACCATGTCTTGTTTCACTTATGTAAGGACGCAGGACCTGTGCCCAAACAATCAGAGATCAGGGCCACGAAATCAGCAAAGTGTGTTTCAGTGACCTAAAAATTCAAGTTCAATGGCAATAGAAATGCAAATTCTCTTATGTGGAAGAAGAGAGGGGCCAGGATGAGGCTGTCAAATATTTCTTCCAAATTCTCACAACCATACTGAAGTCTAATGACACTGAAAGCTGCTGAGGAAAGACAGGAAACAGAGCTGATTTGGAAAATTGCTGATTAGTTTCAAGTAACATGAACATGACTGAGATTTTGTACTTTTAAGAATCTATCTGTGTTTCACCCCTGGTATACTCCATGCTGCTTTTTCCAGTGCTTTTCCATAAAAATAATACTTGGCAAGGGTATAATACTTTTCAGGTTGCAGGACATTATCTCATAAACATGAAATTAGAAAGTGGATTATGAAGTTATTAAGTGGATTAAGGTTGTATCGCTAAGCTTAAACTATTTGCCCCAATTTTTGTTTTCTCAATCTTTTAAGATTCAGCTCAAATAGCTCCTTCTCTGAGAATTTTTACCTACCCACTACTGTAGAGCCAAAGAGGTCTTTCTTGGAACACGCTTGTGTCTATTCAACTGTCTTCAGTGAATGCAATGGTTACTTGCCCTTGAACCCTTTCTACAGGGCAATATATGCATCTTGGTGTCTTTATATTTAAAGCCAGCATTCAATGCATGTTTGCTGAATTGAAAGGATGTTTGCCCAATCGACCAATAAGACAACTCAGGGTGCTTAATATGCAGAAATAGGGATTAAAATGTACTTTTGCTTTTATACTGCACTACTATGTCCCTTCGTTATTAAAGTATAGAAATAATGTCTCTATTATTTTGTTAAGATGTTTAGGATATATGAAACCTTCTCCACCCTCAGCAGCCCCAGTTGACCAACTATCCTGTCTCACAGATGAAGGTAAGATTTGTGAATAATATGTCCTGCTGGGATTTGCACTTAAAGTGGGATAGGCTATAATAAAACTTCCTCTTGGGTTTTCAGGCTGTCTCTGTAGTAATCTCACACCCAGCGTGTCGTCTGCCCTGTATGGACTCCATCACCATTCACTCCATTGAACTAGTGGGAAGCCTGCTGTTCTTTCCAGCTCTGTTGAGAAACACCTTAAAGCATTTTACTCCTAGTTCTCCCCAATGCCTGGCACAATGCTTTGCATATAGTTGGTGCTCAATATCTTTTTATTTAAATATAAATTTTTGAGAATAAATCTCTCACATTTTTAATTCACTGCCCTCCCCTCTGTCATATCCCCTTTGCATTGAGCAGTTTTAACACATAACATGATGATAAATAATATAAGAACTCTCTCCATCTTCAAATCTCACATTCTCATTATTTTCTAAACATGTAACTTTCAGAAAGTTACTTCACCTCTATGTACCATGGGTTCCTCATTCGTAAAATGGGGAAAATAGCAGGGCATGATTTATACGGTTTGCCACAAGCATTATCTACATGAAAAGTATGGATTTACCAGCTATTTGTTCAAGGGATGACTGCCTCACTTCTCTGAATGACAAACATGTCTTTAAAATGGGGTCATTAATAGTGTAATTCATAGTGATACAAAGTATATTAAGAGGTTGCCTAAGATTGGGGTGGGAATAAAGAGTGACTGTAAATGGGCATGAGGTTTCTTGTGGGGATGATGGAAATGACCTAAAATTAAATTGTGGGCATGGTTGTAGCACTCTGAATATGCCAAAAAGTCATAATTGCACCCTGAAAATGGACTAATCTTTCAAATCAAAACTATACTTAAATAAAGCTGTTAATTTTTAAAATAATAATAATACCAGACTTAGGTCTGTCTGAGCTCAAAGTCATATTTTTCCTTCAATGCACACTTCATTCTATAAAAATAAGGAGACATTTATATTTAAGTGATAATATTAAATGATAGAACTGTTTTCTGGGAAAGCACTTAATGTAGATGGTATGGAGGAAATCTATGAAGTTAAAACCCTTACCCAATCATGCAAATGAACCACTTTCATTGCTGGTTTTTGAGACAGTGGGCAATTTTTTAAAAGTTGTTAATGATAGTTTGATTTAACTGTTGTCCTCTACCTAGGAGTAAGGAAAAGCTATTTCCAAATTATATATGGGTAAGAAATACATTCATCTTGCCCTGCCGACAGGCGGCAGCTACCTTCCTTCGTCTTACATCATGGCCTTGTTTTCATTTCTGAGACAGATAGGCTGGGATAATAGTATTTGTTATATATCATTTCTGTCCATAATTCATGGACAACATTTTAGAAGGAACACATCCCTTACGAGCTATGAGGAAAGGCATCTGAAGTAAAAGTATTGGGATCATTTTACCTTTTTCTTGAAATTATCAAGATATTTCTTACATGTTAAGCACATGGTTGAATGAAGTTTTATTTACCACGTTGAATGCCTTACCCACATTTATTAAAAAAAAAAAGTATTCGACTTACCATCTCATGCTTTTGAAAATATTTTACCTTTTCTTGCAGAAGTTAAAGAAAAAGGTAATTTAAACACAAGATGAAAATTCTGGAGCTCTTGCCAGAATAAAATTTCAGAATGCATTTAAAAATCCTTCTAACGTTTTCTATTCAATATCTAAATTCAAATTCTTGAAGAAGACATTTTCTACAAAGGGATTAATGGAGGAGAAATGATGGTTTGGTCTGCATATATTTGAGATGAATAGTGTTTCCTTCTCTTTGTGATAGGAGATTCCGTTCCATACCCTACCTTGTGGCTCACACTGCAGCTCTGGGAGTTTTTAAGCTTGCATGCTTTTGTGAGTTGCTGGGTGTCAGAAGGGCCCCATCAGAGTTGTGTTGCCTCTAAAAAGGTTAAGTGCGAGAACCTCAAAGGCTTTAAAAGAGGAAGAAAATCTGATGCCAAGAAGTATATATCTCCAGCTCAGGAGAGTCTGCCTCTGCTGATCCTCCCTCTTACTTTGAAAGTTAAAAAATCCATAAGAGGCGGATGGGTATGTCAAAGATTTTTAAGACCTGGTATAGATTTGGTTTATGTTTTGGATTATTCTGGCTTATTTTCATTGTTTAACAAAGGAAAAATGGCAACATTGCTGTCTTACGTCTTCTCGAGAGTGGTAGAACAGCTTTGACTACACATACACTGCAATGAACGACAGCGTTGGAAAAGCTGTATCCATGTGTTTACTCCATGGAAAAGGCTCTACGTCTTTGTAAGAAGACACAAGGGGAGGTAATCATTGTCCCTCTGGCAGTAATCAATCACACAGTAACATGCAAGGCAATTTCTAATATCTAAAATCTGTTGAAAATGAATTAACTGGGTAATAGAGAAATTAATTTGTCAACAAATATTTATTGAACACCTTTTCAGATGAGCCACTTTGAGAGATATAAATCATTTTAAAAAGACAACAGAGGGGCCTAAGTGCAACTCCGGTGAGAGTTCATGGAAGAATAGGGAGGTTCTGCCCTAAAGTGAGTTTGTAAGACCTAGGCAAAGAATTTATGAGGAAGACCCCAAAAGCAATCACAGCAACAACA
>CAUYRT010094200.1:0-29824 GCA_963574885.1 Lepilemur ruficaudatus | reverse complement strand
CTTTTACAAAAATGAACACATGAATTAATTAGTTAAAAATGGAAACACTTCTATTTGTAATTGGGGAAACTGAGGCACTGAGGAACAAATGCATGTCCAAGCTGGTGGGCAGGGCCTCTCTCGCCCCAGCCTGTGTCCTTTCCCTCCGCATGACTTCTCTTCATGTGACCCTCTTGAGAAACATTTATTAGAAAAAGAAGTTGTCCTGACAAGGTACAAATGGTTAAGGGGAGCGAAGAGCCTGTGTGTCTTGGGGTTTGTCTACACCTGCAAGGCAAGTGTGGGAAGAGAAGTGTGGGCTGCCCACCTGCCCAGAGGACCGTGGGGAAGTCCCAAGGCAGGGAGTGCAACGCATCATCCTCGACTGAGTTATCAGCCATCACTCAGCAGACACATGCTGAGTGCTCACCACGTGCCCGGCACATGCTGGGAACACAGGTGAACAGAACAGGCTTCTGTGAAGTTTAGAGCCTCCCAGGGGAAGCAGCGAGTAAGCAGGTAAAATGAATACATCTGACACATGGTGGCCGGGACCAGGATGGACAAGCCTGGGGACTTGGTTGGCAGAGGCCAAGGAGAGGCTCTCTACAGAAATGATGGATAAACTGAGACCTGAAGGATGTATGAAGATCAGCCAGGTTATAAGCAGAGGAAGGACCATTCTAGAAGGAGGAGTTGCGTATGGGAAAGCCTATCTGGCCAGGGGCGCAGGAGGGTAGTGAGCTTGGCAGGGCACACAGGGTACGTCAGGGATGGGCCTGGGAGAGACGGGGCTGCAGGGCTGGGCAGAGATTTGGAGGTCATCCTAAACACCGTGGGAAGCTATCACAGTCTCCAGCAGGGGAGTGACATTGCCTGCCCTCCATGCTCACGACCTCCAGCTACCGTGTGAATTGTGCACCATACCCGTTTCTCCTTCAGGCTTCTCTACGGTGGTTCTCATACCAGTAACCCAGAAGTCAACATGCACTCTTCTTTTTCTCTCCGGCAACTCTGTGTCTACTCTAGCCACAAGCTCTTCCAGTTCTGCCTCCTTAATACGTTGAGGCTGCCCACCTCTCTCCATCCCCAATGTCATCGTATGGACCTTGGAAATAGCATCCTAATTGTATTCTAGGCTGTCACCCTCAAATCTAATCCACCGTTGGATCAGGAACCCTAAAGCAGCTGGGATGGTGTGCAGAATGGCTGTGGGTGCCTGAAACTGCAGGGGAGAACTTACCACCCCGCCTCCAAAAAAAAACTTTGTATATATCCTGTGGGCAGTTGAACTAGGGCAACAGGCAGAAGTCCATGGGGGAAACTAGCAGATAGATGCTGGGTAGGTCTGGTGGAACTGCCCACATGACCTTCTAGATCCTAGTTCCCTTGGACCCATCTGGGCCCCTGTCACACGCAGCCTGTGGTTACCACTTTAGGTCTATGCCGGGAGCAGCAAGAACAAAGAGAGAGGGACTCTCAATCCCTGTGGGTATAATCTAAGTATTTTCTCTTTGCCCAGCATGCTCCTAGGCTTTTGGCAGAGGATGCAAAAATTCCAGACCTCAACTTACTATTTTGTTGAGGAAGCAAAACACATGAAGCAAGTGCCCCATCCAGACACATCCCTGCTCAGAAAGGATCTCCCTCAAGTCTGGGTAGGTGATGTGCATGCTAAGGTATTTCTGTCCCATAATCGGCCATCATTAATTCCTGCATTTTAGCAGGGCTTTCGTTTAATGTTGAAAGTCAAGGATGATGACTGGTGGGTATTAACTTTCCATAACAGTGACCGTGGTTGCGTGGGAGGCCCCTGGTCAGCCTGCCAGGGTGTGACTCTAGACCCCAGGAAATCACCATCCACAAGGCCCTGCAGAGTCAGGGCCTCCATCCCATCTCTCCTGTCACTCTCTTTGTTTCAGCTAAGTCAGCCTTCCTGTAGCTCCTGCAAAGTGCAAAGTTGTTTCTTGCCTCAGGGCAAATGCTTAACCCTTGTCCTCTTACACTCTTTCCCTATCTCTTGTCCCACTCAGCTCCGCTTGCTAGTTCAGCCCTCCACTCGAGCCTCACCGCCCAGGGGAAGCCTCTTCCAGCTCCCCGCTCCCTCCCAGCCAGGTTCCTATGCTAACTGCACACAGAGGACTGTATCTGCTCCTTAATAGGGACCCCTAGTTCCCAATGAAACATTCACCAGTGTGACTATTTGAGTGATGTTTGCCTCCTCTGCTTATCGATATGTCCCATAAAAGCATAAAATCTGTTTTTTGCTCATGCTCAGTGCCTGGCACAGGGCCAGACCCATATCAGGCCCTTAAAGGATGAAAACAAACAAACAAAAGAATGAATGAGTGAATGAATGAATAGGTGAATAGATGAATGAATGAATTCTTTCATGGCAGCAAGTATCCAGATTTGCTTAGTGGTCTTGGTGCTGGGGCCACACCCCTTGGAGGCTGCCCAAGGCAGCCAGGCAGGGCCAGCCCTGGCCAGAGCCGTCAGAGGGGCCCACTTTGCCTCTCCAGCCAGCAGGGCCTTTTGTTCTTCAGTTCACTGAGGCCAGAAAGAGGATGATTGCTGTGCTCAGTGCCCTCTGAATGCATGATATTGAGCAACTCCATCATTTCTGGCTGCTAAGTGATTCTAGACTAGTGAGTCCGAGGGGCACTGAAGGAAAGTGCTGGCTGGAACTCCCCAGCAGCTGTCCTGCTCCCGGCCAGCTCTGAGCTGAAGTGCGATTTAGGACATGGGAGCAGGGAGGCTCCCAAGTTGATCTCTTCACCCAGGGCCAGGCACCTTCCCTGCACTGGGGGATGTTAAACTTGGGACTTGCGCACTCGCACCCTTGTGCACAAAATCCCAACAGCTTTGCCCGTTCGTGTGTTGGCCCTGCAGGTGTCTAAGACCGTGTTCTCTGTTAGCCTCCAGCACTGGGAAGTGAGGAAGGCCACCAAGCACCGAGCGAAGCCACTGGGGCTGGGGAGCAGGGAGAGGAAACAGAGCAAGTCAGAACCCAAACTGAAGGCCCACACACTGGGGACCTTTCTGGAGGAGCGGGGATTCGGACGGTACCCTACAGCAGAGAGCAAGAGCTGGGGGCGAAGGAAGGGGCGAGGGGCGGAGGGCAGGTCTGACGCCTGCGCTGCTGTGACGACTGGTCAGGCTTGCCACAGCCACTAGGGGAGCAGGGGTGGCCATGCCCTGCTGTGCTGTCAGGAAGCCAGCCGGTGCCCGTGGAGAAGGGAAACTGAGGTCGACCAGCAGACTGGCCAGGCTGAGCCGCCGGGGTGCGTGGCTGTGTCTGCCCTGGTGGCTCTGGCAGCTTCCGTTTCAGAGGCTGTTGTGATGTCGGTGACGCGCGGAATGCTCCTCCGTGCGCTGCATCTCACTGGCCCAAGCTGAGCTGCGACCTTTCTAGAACCAGCCGCTCTTCACATGATAGTCAAACCGAGTCGGATGGAGGAAGAATGCGGACAGCACCCCGCCGCGGGGCTCGGGCCAGGGCGCCCTCCCCGGTGAGAGGCTCAAGCAATCCCGCCCCTGTCCCTGGACGCGTGGCGCCGGGGTTGGTGTCTGCCCTCGTCGTCGTATTCGGGTGGAGAAATCCCAGGCCGGCGTTCAGCCCCTCAGCCCCGCTCTGGGCCTCGGGAGCACTGCGGCTCTCTCTTCCCACCTGTGCCATGAGACGAGCAGAACCGCGTGGCCCAGGGAGCCCTCTCTGAGGAGGTGTCATTCAAACTGATGGCTAACGTAGGAGGAGAGAGCAGCAGTAAATTTCCGGGGAGAGTGCCTTCCGGCCAAAGGCAGCAGAAAGCGAGCGCAATGCCTGGGGCGGGAGCAAGCCCGGCGTATGTGAGGAACCGCCACCGGCACCGGCACCGGGAGCAGTGGCGGACCGGAGAGAAGACGCGGGAGGCGGCGCAGGGCGCGTGGAAGAAGTGGCGGGAAGCCCGGATGGCTGACCGTAGAGGCCATGGCGTGTACGCGTGCGACGAGGAGACGTCAGCGCATGTTAGGCAAGAGTGCGGTGTGATGTGATTTCCGTGTGCGAAGCGCGCTGCTGTGCTCCTGGGGAATGGACCGGCCGGGGCGACAGGGCCTAAGCATGAGGAGCATGCATGAGCCGCCGCCGACGTTATCCAGGCAAGAGACGGTGGGGCTGGGAGAATCGATGGTGGCTGGGACCGGAGTGACGCGGTGGAGCTAGAGGTTGACAGATGGGGCTACGGAATTAGAGTCAGTAAGACACGTCCACGCACGGCCTGTGGAACCCTGGAAGTCCAACAGCCTGCCTTCATTTCGTCCCGTCTCTGCCCCTTCAGTCCACGCTGGCAGCACTGCTGCTGAAACGGTTAACGGACTGCAATCGCGCACCTAGTTTGTTTAGCAAATGGCTGTTCAGCCGCACCCTTGGTGTCCTCTACAGAGCACACGTCCCTTTTTTTTTTTGCCGTATGAATAGGCTGAGAATTTTCCCAGTCTTTAAGTTCTGGTTCCTTTTTGCTTGAACAAGGCCATGCCTTTGACGCTTTGTTTGAAAATTTCCTCAGCTAAATATCCTGTCATCACAAAGCAGTGGAACCCCGTTCATCCAAGTTCTCTGCCACTTTGTAACAACGATAGCTTTTTTTTCAGTTTGCGATAACATATTCCTTATTCCCTCATCCACATTTCTAGCAATGGTCTCTTCAAGCCACTTCAGGCTCTTTCTATCACGCACCTCAAAGCTCTTCCAGCTTTTGGTCATCACCCCAAACCAAAGTCGCTCCCACGTGGTTAGGGGTTTGCTACAGCCTGCTGGTGGGCGGGGCTGGCCAGGGACGAGGAGGGGAACGGGGGCTCAGGCGACACCCACGCTTACTCTCAGCTGGGTTAGCTGGGTGAATATTAGTGCCATTTACTAACGTGAGAAGACTCGGGAGAAATAAGTTCGGGAGTGGCTGCTAGACATCCATGTGGACGTGTAAACAGTGTTTAGAAACACAAACCCAAATGCGCGGGGAATTCTAGGTTTGAAACAGGTAGATATTTGGGAGTCGTAAGCATATGGCTGGTACCAAGGAGGTCTAGGGAGATACGCTTAGGTGGAGAGATAACCTGCCCGACCCGTGGAGCCCCCAACCCTTGGGGCTTACGAAGAGGGGAAAGTAGCAGCCGGGGAAGCTGAGGGGCAGCAGCAAGTGGAGGCGGCAGGAAGGAGGGAGTCGATTGTTTTAAGGAAGCTGGAGGGGGCCGTCGCCCCAGTGAGGCTCGGAGTTGGCTTAGATGAGAAGGCAGAGGTGGCCGTTAGCTTCGGAAGCACGAACTCCGTGGTAACCTGGACAGGAACAGTTTCAGTGGAGTGGTGGGGCTGGCATTTCTAACCTCAGTGAGTTGAAGAGGAAACAGGGGCTGAGAAGCGATGGCGGCAGTTGTGGGAAACGAGTGTGAGCAGCTCTGCGGCAGCGGGAGCAGAGCGTCCCGACAGCGCCTCGGAGGAAGCGCCGGTAAAGAGAGAGTTGTTAAAGGTAGAGTCAGACACTTGCGCAGAGACGGACACACCAGAGCAGGGCGGCTGGGATCCAGGCTCAGGGCAGGTGAGAGGCAGAAATTTCCATGGTGGAGCTCTCAGGGCACTAAGCGCGCCCCGACGCCTGCCTGAGCAGTCTCTCCTGTCCTCCCTGGAGCCTGACGAGAAGGAGGGGACAGGCTGAGAGCAAAGAGCAAAGAGCCGGGAAGAAGCAATTTAAAAGGAGGAGGAAGAAAGAGTTCTGATTCTGTCAGGATAGAAGCCAACCTTTGAGGAAAAAAAAATTTATCAGACATTGGTTCTCTATCTTCTGGTTTTCTGGTTGGTTTATCTAGTCAATAAGTTTAGTTTTTCTTTGGAGACTTTTATTTCATTAACTCTTTTTAAAAATGTTTATTTTAAGCAAATTTCTAGACTTAGAGGAACATCTCTCTCTCCCTCTCTCTCCCTCTCTCTCTCTCAAACACACACACACACACACAATGCCCCTTCTATCTACCTACCCAGAGAGGTAAAGATCACTTATCTCTAGTCAAAGAGCAATTCCATTATCTCAGCCACTGTGATTGGTTCAGACAAGACATGTGACCAACATTTGTCCAGTAAGATTCAATCTTGGGACTTCTCCTTGAATTACTGGGAAAGAGGCCCTCCTCTTTCCAAACAGGTGTCAAGCTGGTAAAACGCAAGCCTAGGGCTGCAAGATAAACGTCTTGGCCACCACATGGGGAGAGCCTGCTTGAAAATGGAGTCAGAAAAACAAAAGCAGAGCTGAGAGATGGAGATGAAGCCAGCACTATCCGTGAACTTCTAAGGTTCATGAATAAATGAATGTTTCCCCTACTCAAGTCAATTTAACTTGATTTTCTATCACTTACGACCAAAGAGTGCTCACTAATGGAAACAACCAGTGTGTGTAGCACAGACGTAATACTCAGATAGCAGAGGTAAGCAAGGGGGTCTCAGAACCACTGGGGAAAGCAGGACAAAGAGGCTAACCTGAGTTAGGCTTAAAGGTAGATAGAAGGGGCATTGAATGAAGTCTGGAGAAAGAGGAGTATCCAAGACTGGCTATGGATAGTCTCAGCATTTCACAGTGTACCGTGCATCTTCTACATCTTTTATCTAATTTGATTCCATGGCAGCCCTGTGAACAGTGAGGGAGACATACTCTGTTTCATGAAAAAGAAAACTGAGTCTCAAAAACTAGGTAGGACTCACTCTAGCAGAGCCCTGATCCTAGCCGAAGTTTTCCGGGTCTAGGAAGACTGCAGGGTCTCTGCCAGCTCAGGTGGCACCTTCGTACTAATTCACAAAATACGCACTGTGCAGGCACACACAGCCCCCTGGGGAGGTGGGCTGCTGCCTGTCTCTGATCACAGAAGGGCACTGCCCACCCCTCATCCCCTGGCTTTGCAGAGCCAACCTGCACGCCGTGTCCTGCAACTCTTGACCTTGTACCAGTTTGCTTCCTTCCTCCTCTCTCCCTTCACCTACACTCTGTTTCCCTCCCTCTCTCCAAGCCCACACACAGAATGAAGTTGGGTTAAGCAAGGATCCCCGATAATCCTTCCTGTTGTGGAATGCTATCACCATGCCTCAGCTGAAGTGGTAAGAAGCTGCCAGCCACCCATGAGATATGATGTTAGCATGCCAAGAGCACCCCCAAAATTGCCTTCACTGTGATCACAACTTCATCTTCCATTCGATCCCTTTGGATTCAAGCATTGAAGACAATCATTGCAATATGGAACTGGGAGCTCGCAATGGTTGACTACTGTATCCTTAACATATGTCATTCTATTTCCTCTGAGATATATGACACACTACATTTCCATTTCAATGGTTGAAAGTGCCAAGTTCAGAGAAGTTAAATATCTTGCCTAAGATCACACAGAAGGCAAACTTAGTTCCACCTGATGCTAAAGCCAGAATCTATCCGCCAGATACCGCCATCATCACCTCCTAATACTTGGTCCCATTTTATCAAGTTTCGCTCAGGACACTCTAGAGATTCAGGGCAATTGAGCTTTGACGGTGAAAACACACCCTAAGCAAAGCTAGCATCTCCAGGCAAAGTGGAGTGGAGGAATGAAGGCTCTAAAAGCATGACCTCGGCCATAATTCAGAGTCCCCCCCATCAAAACACCCCTCCCCACAATATGCTGTGTGACTGTACACAAGTCCCTTCACCTCTCTGGGTCCCAGGTTCCTCTCCTCCCAGGTTGCTGAAGGGGATATCAAGCCATCTTTGTTCTTACAAACCAGTGCTGTCACAAGGGTATGGAGAGATGACACGTGACCCAAGGCCATGCAGGTGAAACATCCTCAGCTTTACCAAACTACGGACAGCCTATCTGCTGTCTCCATAACTTTTTAAATGGCTGGCCTGCACTGTGAAGCAACAGAATTCAACCGAGGAATGCAGTTATCCTTAAAGAATAAAGCACTGTCTCCTTCCAAAAACCCCTCACAAGGGCAAAACTACATCTGCCCTTGTCCCTTGTATTGAGGTGAAGTCACATACTCAATTATGCTGGCCTCCCCATCTCCCTTTGCAGGTGCTGGGTGAGGTTAGACCAGGGTTATTGATGCAACCTTCCTATTTTAAATGCAAAACAAAAGAGAGATCATTTGTCTTGAATGCAAAATAAAGCCCCAGTGCATTTTTCAAGCTGCAAAGGCTCAGCTGGTCCAGTATTCATCTCTGTGGCAAACAGAAGAAGCAAAAAGTTAGCAGATTTTTGAGGTGGTTTTTTCCCTGAGAATATAATCAAACAAACTCTAAGGAGGCATTTTCTAATTTGCTTTTGCATTGAATGCTTAAATTTATATAAATATGTAAGAAATGAAACCCCTGTGTCCTTGTAATATTGCATCTGGTTTCTAGAAATTAAACTTCCCCAGATTCAAAAAAAATTAGTAGTAACTTAACATCAAATGCATAAGATCTGAAGTGTTGTTCTCCACTATTTTTGTAGTTGCTGAGATAGTAGTGATCTTTAAAGCAGCCTGTCCACTAAAGCTTCACATTTTTCATAGGAACACATCATAAATATCTGCTAGAAAGCTCATGGCTCAAAGGACCCATACCAGCTTTTCTAATATCTGCAGCTAATTTCCTTTTCGTAATAGTGTTGTCTTTCATTTGAAAAAAAAGAGAGCGAGAGAGAGACATTATTGAATCATTAGAATAATTGGTCCCCAATAAGTAAAATTTTCTTTAGATGATTAAATTATTCTATAGGAAAAAGATAATTTTCCACTGAGCTCTGATGTCTTATTTCTTACTCAAAGAAATGATCACCCCTTTTGCCACCCCATCCTCCTTATTGCACACAAACACAGACAGCAATCACTTGCTTCCTATTAAAGGGCAAGTGTTTAACTTCTCTGTATTCGGGAGCCAGTGCTTTGGATCTCAAGGCTGCTTTTCAGTAGGTGCCTAGAGACAGCTCACTGGTGATGCTGGTGGAAGAGGGAGGGGCACATACCTCAGTGGAATTTCAATCCTTCTCCTCTAAGCCCTCAAGCCACTTGCCCAGCTGGGTGTCAACCAAATACATCACTTCCATTCAGCTCCACGACCGTTCACTACGAAAGGGACTGGACAATGCTGAACTCGGAAATGTAGGACAGACAAAGACACATGTGCAGTGACCCTCTCATGCATGCAGAACTTCTGTGGGCCGGGCTTACTACTAACTTGAGGAGCCATGTGGTTATTGGGTAAACGGGGAGTCCAACCAGGGGGCGGCAGGAAAGCAGATCCAGACTGACCTGGGTTTCGATCTTGACCCCACCTCCTAATAGCGCTGACATCTCGGGCAAGTAGATTAACATCTCTAAATTTCCTTTTCTGTAAAATGTGACTAATGTCCTAATGCTTCTATCAGAGGTAATGTAGTGTCATAGAGATGAGTGGTCGGCACGCAGTGCCTGGCACTCATTAGGTGCTCAGTAAATAGCACAAAGCACAGCTGTGTCAGAGACAAGGGGACCACCGTGGCGCATTGAGATTAGCCACAGAAGCTTCTTGGACACAGGTTTTAAGTGAGAAGAGGTACCTGGGTTTGACCAGACAAAAAAGATTCTTTGTAGTGTATTGCTGGACCAAAGGCATAAATGGGATGCTGGGCTTGACACTCGCCCTGAAGCCTTCCTATCACCACCAACCCAGCTCCATTCATCCGGGCGGTTCGGGGAAC
The DNA here is from genome assembly GCA_963574885.1 of Lepilemur ruficaudatus. Classification (NCBI taxonomy): domain Eukaryota; kingdom Metazoa; phylum Chordata; class Mammalia; order Primates; family Lepilemuridae; genus Lepilemur; species Lepilemur ruficaudatus. The sequence goes on along the minus strand of CAUYRT010094200.1, from coordinate 20,131 downwards.
ACATGCTGTTCTTACCACTTGTCTATTTGACATAATGAGAAAGGCAAGATTGCAACAAACAAAATTTCCGGAGCATTCCAACTCGAGGTACACATGCTGATTTGAATTAGCACAGTCTGCCAGATAATAGCCTCTCAATAAACCCTTGTTGATGAATGGCACTGCTGTCTCCATCGCTATGGATAATAACAATAATAGTTTACAAATGCAGTAGAACGTACATTCAATTCACTGTAAGTACCCAAGATACCAGTATTTTTCCTCCTTGAATCCACTTTTGAGAAGAAACGCAAGTGACACCACAAGAGCTCAGAGTTGACAATTAGCCTTTTTAGCACTAATCACCTTCCACAGTTTGGTCTGTGCTCCATGAACATTCAGCCAAAACTCTTAGACCTTTCCCACCTGGATCCCTGACAAACATGAACTCGTTCTGGGTGAGGACTTGAGGTCCTGCTGGGCCTTTTAGCAGGAAAGAAAGATTCTGCTGTGACCACTGGACAGTCTTTGCTAGGGCAGGAAAGGGGACTCACATGTTTTCACAGAGTACTGGAGCTGCGGGGACTCCAGAGGCCGTCCAACCAGAGCTCCTCACTCCGAAGGGAAAGCTGAGACTGAGACGGGAGGAAAGACTTGTTCAAAGTGAAACAGCCAGAAAGCTGAGCTGGGACTTGAACCCAGAATGCCTAGCCGTTGCTCTCCTCTGGTGTGTGCCAGAAAGATCTTTAGTGATAAGAACTAAAACCAGCACAATAAACCAAAGAGAGCTAGATTAGAGTAGATACACTGATAGACAGAGGACAGAGGTAGGTGGGTAGACAGATACAGATACAGATAGATAATAGGTAGAGCAGAATCTCCATTCCTCACGGTTATCCGTGGATAATCAAAATTGTAACCACTTTTCACTCCCACTTGTATTCAGTGGACAGTTTCATTCTTCACCTCTGTCCTCACAAGGCCACATCCAGTCTTCCTTCTCTTCAGAACACTTTTTCTAACTGTGACTCAACTTGTACATGTGTCACAGTTTACAAAACACACTTCTGTTATCCCAGTAAAATGCAAGCTCGGCCATTCTAAACCAGAGTGGCCTTCACCATGTGATAACGTATCCTGGGCCCCAGTGAGATGCAAACCCTCTTTGGGCAGGGAGCCACCCCTCCTCTTCTCTTGCACTGCCTATAGCAGACACTCCAGAACAGTTTTATGGGCTGGCTGCATTAGCAGTGCTCGGGAAGCTTTCTAGAAATGTCTATTCTTGGGTTCCGCTCATGGAAAGGCCACCTCAGTAAGCATGAGGTGGGACCAGTAACCCGCATATCCACAAAGCTCCTCACGTGAGTCTGAGGATTAATCAAGCTTTGCAGCTCCCACAGAGGGCTGATATCTATGAGGCCCCAGTAAATACCTTCTAAATCTGCAGGCCCCAACCCCCGGGCCACAGACCGGTGCTTGTTCCTGGCCTGTTAGGAACTAGGCCGCACAGCAGGAGGTGAGCAGGCGAAGCTTCTGTACTTACAGCCGCTCCCCATCACTCGCATCACCACCTGAACTCCGCCTCCTGTCAGATCAGAGCAGCATCAGACTCTGCATTATGGTGAGTTGTATAATTATTTCATTATATATTACAATGTAATAATAATAGAAATAAAGTGCACAATAAATGTAATGCACTTGAATCATCCTGAAACCATCCCCTGCAACCTGGTCCATGGAAAAATTGTCTTCCATGAACCAGTCCCTGGTGCCAAAAAGGATGGGGACTACTGATTTAAATGACCTTTGAAGGAGAAAGTCAAGCCCTTTCTATAAAACCAACAATTTCCCAGAAATGTGAGAGGCTTTTGATTCTAAAGGCTGCAGGCCATTGTCTTATCATTTTCTTATTCAAAATCATAAAGGAATTAATCTCCTTTTTGGGATAATTCGTTACAGACTGTGCAAGTGGATGACTAGAAGATATTTAATCATTTATAAACCAGAAGAACTTAGCTTCACTGTGATGTAAAGGCATTAAAAATTACCTTTGGATCATTTGACAAATAATGTCAGAGAAAGAGGGAGAAAGAAGATGAAAGTCTGGGGAAGGGGGACATTCTTTTGCCAAGACCAAAATAAATTGCACCTACTCTATTATGACAACTTCTTTGCCTGAAAGAGGTTGAAAGGAAGATCATAAATAAAGATGTTCATGGCCAGAAGCCCAGTATCTATCTGCCTGGAAGCCAATGGACAAACTTAGACACGCCTTCCTTGCTCCATGCCAAAGCCTCAAACACACTATCAGTAACTGGGGCCATCAAGGTGACCCAGGGCTGAGGCTGATCTGCCCAGATATTGCATGTGGTCATTTATTTTAATAATTTTTACTAGCAATGAGCAGATAGCTCAGAAGTTAGTTAATGTAAAGATATAGGATTCTTGAAACAACCCAAGTGCCTGTCAATTCATGAGTGGATTATTAAAATTTGGTATATGTTTACAATGGAATATTACTCAATTTTAAGAAATGACAGTGAGCTAGTGCCACTTATATTATCCTGGTTTGAGCTTGAGCCCATTTTGAAGTGAGGTGACACAAGACCGGAAGAATGGGCTCCACATGTACTCACCATCAAATTGGTACTGACCGATTAACACTATGGTGCTCAAATGGTGGTGGTGTTCACCAGGGATTCGGAGGTTGGGGGGTAGACCCACATCTGAGGGATGCAGTGAGCACTGTGGAGGGGAGGGGCATGCTTGTAATGTAGTTGGGGATGAGAATTAGGGGTCTGAATAGGGGGAAGGAAATCTTCTAAAATTGATTTATGTGAATAGCTGTACAACTTGGTAAATTTACTAATAATCATTTAATTGTACCCTTAAAAAATATAGCTACTCCAACTTTCTTTTGTGTAGTGTTACCATGGTACACTTTTCTCCATCTCTTTTCTTTTAATCTCTCTGTGTTTTTACATTGAATGTGGGTTTCTTGTGGCCAATGCATAGGAGTGATGCCTTCTAAGTTCATTATGTGTTGTAGCTGAAGAAGAAAGTCTGACCCAGCACTTTCATTGAATGATATAAGTGGCTTTCAACCCCCAAACGTCGATGATTATGAACTATAATCTTAAGCTGCAGAATGATGTTTCAGTCAATGATGGAGATCATATATGATGGTGGTACTATAAGATGATGATGGAACTGAAAAATTCCTATCACCTAGTCACATCATAGCCATCATAACACTGTAGCCACTGTAACGTCCTCGTGCAATCATTACTCATGTGTTTGCGATGGTGCTGGTGTAAACAAGCTTACTGTGCTGTTAGTTGTATAAAACTATAGCACATAGAATTATGTACAGTGCATAATACTTGTTAATGATAATAACTGTGTTACTGGTTTATGTATTTACTATACTATACTTTTAATTTTTATTTTAGAGTGTGCTCCATACATATATATGTGTGTGTTATACATAAAGTTAATTGTAAAACAGCCTCAGGTATGGTTTTTCAGAAGTATTCTAGAAGATGGCATTGTTATCGTAGGAGATGTACAGCTTCATGTGTGTTATTGCCCCTGAAAACCTTCCCATGAGACAAGAAGTGAAGGTGGAAGACAGTGATATTAATTATCCTAAACGTGTGTAGGCCTAGACTCATGTGTGTGTATGTGGCTTAGTATTTAAGAAAAGAGTTTAAAAAGAAAACAAAAGTTGAACATAGAAAAAAGCTTGTAGAATAAGGATATAAAGAAAAAAATGTTTTTGGACAGTTGTACAATATGTGTTTTAAACTAAGTCTTATTTAAAAAGTTTCAAAAAGTTAAAAAAACATTTAAAGTTTATAAAGTAAAAACGTTACATTAAGCTAAGGTTAATTTATTATTGAAGAAAGAAAAATATTTATAAATTTAGTGTAGTCTAAGTGTAAAGTGTTTATAAAGTCCATAGCAGTTTATAGTAATGTCCTAGGCCTTCATATTCACTCACTACTTACTGACTTACTCAAAGCTACTTCTAGTCCTGCAAGCTTCATTCATGGTTAAGTGCTCCATATACAGGTGGTCCATTTTTTGTTTTTTACCCCTGATTTTTATTGTGCCTCTTCTACGTTTTGATACACAAATGCCATTGTGTTACAATTGCATGCAGTGTTCAGTACAGTAACATCTTGTATAGTTTGCAGCCTATGCAAGGACAATAGATGATGGTGTATAGCCTAGGAGTGTAGCAGGCTACACCACCTGGGTTTGTGTAAGTACACCTTATGCTGTTTGCACAATGACAAAATCACTTAACAAGGCATTTCTCAGAACATATCCCCATTGCTAAGCAATGCATCATTGTTTTTTAAGCAGAGTAATGTCATTATATGCCAACAAAAAAAAAATAGTAAGAAATAAAATTTAGAGTTTTTTTTTAATTTTGTAGTTGAGGTTTTCTGTTTGATCTTTGCTTTTGTTGATGTATTTAATTCCTATTAATTTGTATATTCCATGAAAGTAGGATTAGATCTTAGTCTTGTTACCCTCACAATAAGTAGCACTGGGTAAAATAAATGTAGATTACGGTGAATAAAATAAAAATAAATTATTTTGAATTGTACAATTTTCTCTGCTTATAACTTTACCATTTCTTATAGAGATTGATATACCACGTGGATCTTTGTTCATTTGGGACAAATACCAAAAATGATATTTAAGTGACCTTCTTCTGTTACATAGGAAAAGCCATTATAAATCAAACAAGACAATCTTATTATATTTACCGTATCTATTATTGTACTTACTCTTCCAATAATTTTTAGAATCATATATGCTCATAGAAATCATTCAAGTTATTTGTGATATTAACTCTATATGATATTAAGGTTAATTAATAGCAACCATAACTGTAAATTATCAAATAGCTTCTTTCTACCTTTTTTCCCATGTTATAAGAGTGGAAATCTTTACTTTTGTTCATTAAGGGACCATACATCTGGACGTCCTCAAATCCCATTCTACACTACCATTCTCTGGGAAATCAAAGCAAAAAATTTCTCATATTTTCTTTTTGACTTCTTTGTTATTGTTGATATTCACCATTTATTAGCAGTGTCAGCAATAAAATTCAGCTTTCCAATAATGAAATGTTCATATATATAAGAACAAGTATTGTAGAACAAAATGGTAGATGTTTGCTTTTTTTCCATCACTTCTAAAAATTTAGAATCTGTATATGAATATATATACATTTATTCATATACACCCATCTCCTAGTTTATGTGACCCTATAGTTGGCATAAGCATGCATAAATGTATATAATATATACAAACACAGTAAAAGTATATTTACTTATGCCAATATATACCTGTGATTTATAGTTATACTGCTTTGCATATAAGGAAATACAGTAGTTTCAGTTGCCATAATTCTAAATCACATTTAACCATGCAGCTTATATTTTATTCATACTGATACACCTGATAAAAATGAAAGAAATGTATTAAGAAATAACCAGATTCAGTAACTAGCTTTTTTCTAAGTTCTGAAGGAGGTGATCATCCTCTGTGCATGAAAAATGTTTTTTTGAAAGCATAGACTGTCATATACACTATGCACCTACTTTGAGTTCTTTTCTAATCAGTGCAAGAATAGTATTTTCTTTAAAAACAATTATAGCAGAATTAATTATCTGTAGAACTTTTCTGAATATTACAAAACAGGGAAATTATGCATGTGGCTAATTGTGACAGGTGTGTTTATACAAATACAATCCAAACTCAGCTTTATGAAATCATTTCTTTCTATTAAAATGAAATGCATCAGAGAAGAAAATGAAATCTCTAAATACATCGCTCTCCTCATGATTAGTAAACCCAGCCCTGTTCTCTCATGAAGCACCATCTGCTCTTTCAAGTATATTCATAGATAAGACTTATCAAGACTGGAGGGGATTATGTGGAAGCCAAAAGAAACAACAATAAAAGTAGCTTAATGAAATTCTATGACAAACTAGAAAGGAAGATGACATGCTCATTCTAAATAAAATCTCTGAGCTCCTGTACACAAAACCAATAGTTTGCTGAAAAACATGTATTTCTTATAAACATATAGCAGTTCCAGAGTTGCTGATGTAAACGTAACTTTGCCAAAAAGTTGAATTTACAGGAAAATTGAAAAATGCTTTCTATATTATACCTAATTTTATAGAAACAACTAAGTTACTGACAAAGATGAAATATAAGTCATATTATTGAAAGTTTATTATATTGACCTGTTGATGTAAGTTACAATTTGCAATATTGTATTTCTTTTCTGGTGGATGAAATTCAAAATTGTTCCTTACACCTTGGCTTTGAGTTTCTTTATACCCTTCGCATCTGTAAATTACATTAATACTTTGTGAGGCTAGCATAAATGTGTGATTAGCTATAATGATTTGTTTTACTTCTGAACACATAACCATAAGATTATTCCTAGCCACCTATATTGTGTTCATTCCTTCATGCATAACTGCTCTGTGGAAAAGCAAGTGGTCGAAAGACACTTTATCAGTCAGTACAGGAATTCACATTTTCTTTTTTTCCAGTCTGTGTGATGGTAGAACCTAGTGTTGAGAGAAAGCCTTGGCAGCCTGAGTTCCAAAGCAATAGTAATGAATAATGCTCTGCGCTAACCCAAAATAAGCATGTAATGTAACTAAGAAATAAACTGTTACCTTAAGCCTGCAGTCCCCAGCCTCCTGGCAGCAGACTTGTACCAGGAAGTGAGCAGAGGTGAGCAAGCAAAGCTTCATCTGTATTTACAGCAGCTCACCATTGCTCCCATCACCATATAAGCTCCGCCTCCTGTCAGATCAGCAGTGACATTAGATTCTCATAGCAGGGAGAACCCTACTGTAAACAGTGTACACAAGGGATCTAGGTTGTGTGCTCCTTAGGAGGATCTAATGCCTGATGATGTGAAGTGGAGCTGAGGTGGTGATGCCAGGGCTGGGGAGTGGCTGCAAATACAGATAATCATTAGCAGAGAGGTTTGCACAATAAATATAATGCACTTGAATCACCCCGGAACTATCCTCCCCACTGTGATCTGTGGAAAAAAATGGTCTTCCATGAAACTGACCCCTGGTGCCAAAAAGGTTGGGGACCACTGCTTTAAGCTACTGACATTTTCAGGGTTTTATTGTTTTGTTTTGTTTTGTTTGAGCCATTGGTGTCCTGGGCTTTCCTAATTGATACAAAAAGTGAGTCTCATGTGGAAAGACTTTTAACAGTAATTCCTAAATTGTACCAATTTCTATATTGCTCACTCAGTTCTGCTGCTCTTGCCTCTTTGTCGTGTACGTCATAAATATTTTGTCTAGCATGTTAAGTTTGCTTTAACTTCAGGGTCCCTAAAGTTCTCTGCCTTTATTCAGAATAATCTTGCTGTAGTTATCAACAATGCTCATTCTCTTATCACAGTTCTCTGTTCAAAGGCACCTTTCCAAAGGAGTCTTGGACCACTCTATTAAAAATGAGTCCCCTTACCAAATTTGGTCTATCCCCTTACATAACCTGATTTGTTTAACTGCTCATGTGTTTGTCACCCACACTGTGCTGTGCACTTCACAAAAGAACGAATTTTCTTATTTTGTTTATCATTGTGTTGCTGGTAACTGGAAGGGTTTCTGATGTGCAGTTGGTGTGTTTGCGCATGCACAGGCATGCACGCACACACATTATTGAATAAATAAACAGATTGTATTCAAACTTACCCAGGACATGATGAGAGCATTAATATATCTGGTTCTCATAAATGAGCTACATCCACAGTTTACAATCACATTCATACTCTGCCTTAGCACTGTTCTTGGTGGAAAGGAAGGACTAAAACCTCCCCCAAACCCCAGGGAGAAATGGAGTGTTGAACCACCGATATGAGGTGTGACATGATATCCAAAGAGCAGAATTTGGAGGCAAGTTTGATGTGAAAGAAGAAGAACAAATTGCTGTTTAGGTTTAAATAATGGGAAATTATAGGAGCACTGTGATCATATAGGAAGAAATCCAGGAATTTTTTTAATAGAAACATTTCTGACAGATGTGCTTTAGGTAGGCAAGTAAATTATAAAGTTATTTCAAGTTGAAATCAGTATTAAAACTGGTTAAGTGGGAAGAAAAGTCTATGTTTGGCATGTCAACAGCAATTACAGTTCAACGCCAACAACAAGCGAAAGAAAACAAATAATGCAAGAAGCATCCAGGAAATAAATATTAAATGTAAAGGCACAAGTCTAGAGTCAGGAGTCTTATCTGCCTACAGGACCAACATAGGAGACCAAAGTAGAAAGACAAAAATCCTGACCAAGGCAATGTTCACAAGGGCATGACCAAAGCAAGAAATTTCTGTAGCAAACATCAACACTGACTACGGAAAAGAGCTGGATTACGGAAGTCTTCATCCAAAGAACACTGATATAGTTTCTGTTGTTGTTGGGAATTAGGACTGAGTTGTCTAGAGGCTGCAGGTGAGAGAAAGTTTAGTGGGAACATAGCTCAAGAGTGCTAGTTGAAGAATAGATTTACGCAATATTTAATTTATATGGAATTTACTTTCTTCACATTACAAAATTATTTCTCAAGCCTACATAGAATTATATAAAGTAAAACTTTAATCATGTTTACATTAACATGGCTTTGTAGCTTCTGGAGTATAAAGAAAAGCTTACACATAAAGAAGAATATAAACCATTTAAAGGATTCTAATATAAAATACAATTTCAAAGAGAATCATTATCACCTACTTTTAGTTAATTTATTTTGTGTTTAATCACTAGTCCTTTTGATCAAAAAGTCCTATTAATTTCTCTTTTACTATAAAAATATAGAAAACCATGATCTATATTGCCTATGGTATTTTTAGATGAATATTCATACTATTTAAGAGACTATACAAATGTTCATATGATAAAACTTCCAGGAAGCTCATTATGATATTCTAATTTTTGAGTAGGTATGTAAGACAAGTAAACTCTATTTATCTAGGGTAAGTAAACCCTTAAATAGAAAAGAAAATGTATAGCTACATATAAGGGAATGGGAATTAATTATTAAAGATACTCTGAATAAATACTCACTTTAAAATAAGGGAATGTCCCTCAGTATTATTATGATATCCTCTCTATAAGCAACATTTAGTACAACTAATATCAAAAAATTTGATTGTGGGATACCTGTGATAATAATGGATATGCCTATTTTCATCTTCATACAGCCAAGGGCAGAGAAAATGTCTCTATAATAAAAGAATTCTATAATAAAGCTCATGATTAGATAATTAAATTATTCTTTTAAAGTTGTTACTAATTGGTCTACCACGGAGCATGATGAGTTACTCATCTGCTATGAAGCCAATTGTATTTCATTTTTCATTATTTAGTATTAATAATTTTCTGGATATGACAAAATAGGGAGTTAATGCTGCATATTAATGGATATTAAAATAAGAAGATATGGCAGTATCATAGCAAAGCAAATTTAATGAAATTCTTCTGCTAATAAAATTCTCCTAAAATATTATCTTATCTAGAAAAAGAATAACTTGTCATAACTTTTACATATCAAGCTGAGTATAAACATTTCCCTGTACAAGTCATTTAAGTCTAAAAATGTTAAGCAACATTTAAATAAATACCCTAAATCTTTTTTAAGCTATCCCGTGTTTATTAACATTATAACTTATTTCTTTTCACCTACCTTTGTTGTTTCAATTTAACATTTATATTCTTGGGCTGTATAGGTATAGACATTTTCCAAATGTTATGGCTGCCTTTGAAATTCAGGTGATTGGCTTTTGGAGTTTGAAGATGTTCCATATCTGATTTCCATTTGATACTTTCTTTTAAAAAGTGTCCATTATTTGGTTGTTTTTTATTAGATAAAATTTGACAGTCCCTTTCCTACCCTCCCTTACTATTACATATCACATCTAATTTGATATTGACACCCAACACTTTACTGAATCATTCTTCACTCTGCCTGAAAAAAAAAAAAAACCAAAAAACTGGTTTTTGAAGTTTTCCCAGGAAATTGGTATTGTCCTTCAAAGTTCCTGTCCTGTGCAGTGTGAAGTAGCTATGCAAGAACTTTTCACAACCTTTTTTCCTTTCTTAAATGCAAAAACACAGCCAAACTAAGAGAAAATGGTTTATTCTCTCTCTTCTGCCTTCTTCCTGCATGACACATGGGCATGCTATCTGGGAACGCAGTCATTTTGAGACCAGAAGGAGAAAACTGGACAGGATAGCAAAGGAGAGAAGTGGAGAGAATTATCTATTCCTGGACATGTTTTTATGTACAGTAAGTAAACCTCGATCTGTTTAAGCTCTGTTTGGTTGGGCTTTCTGGATTTTGTAGTAGACACTAGTAACTGACACATCCCATTCTCCAACCTAGCATTTCATTTTTTTGACTGTTGGTCATTTTGTTTTAAACATGTTTTAGTACACCAAGGCTGGTAAAGAACAAGATGATGTTGAAATGGGATGATTATCCCCTTAGTTAGAAAATATGAAGCATTATCTGTTTCTTCCTCAGGAATTCTCTGCCCCAGCATTGACTTGAGACTTCTTCCTTCCCATTCCTTAAAGAAAACATTTAAGACTATTTTAAAAACGATTTTTTCATCAGGTCTTAGAAGTTTTAGCTTACCACTATGTAACTGTGAACTTTAATGAGGAAAGAAGTGGCAGTAAATATTTACTAATTTTTAGCGGTGCATCAGAATCTCTGCTGAATCATTTACACATTGTCTTACAATTCTCAAAACAATATCTTGAGATAATTATACTTTCAATGACTAAAAAAGTGGGAAATGAATCTCAGAGATTTCAAGTGTCTGTCTTGACATCACATCACTACTATCAGGCCAAAAGGCTTTATAGAAGTGGTTCTCAAAGTGTGTTCTCACCAGCATCAGTTTTTCCTGAGAAGTTTCTAGTGGTGCAAATTTTGAACTCTACCCCAAACTTACTAAATCAGAAACTTGGTGCTGGAGGCTTAGCAACCTGCGTTTAACAAGCCTACTAGATAATGCTGATAGAAATTAAAGTTGGAGAATAAGTTTTAAAGAAACAAATCCTAATATTTAAATATTAAACATAACTTGGCAATTTAGACCATAAGGCTTTAAAATTTTTTTTAAATATTTAGAAAAGTTATTCTATATTGCAGTTTCCAAAATAGGGGACATGAGTCTATGACAACTCTGAAGCTTCAGATATTAAGCTTCAGATACTTAATGGGCCACCAATTTCAAATTAGGCCAATAACAATTCAGTAAATTTGAAGAACTATTTAAATAAAGTCCTGTAGTTTCAACTTTGTAGTAAGAGGCATGAGGTGAGCCAAAGGACCAAGAGCTAAGGGAATTATGCTACTGGAACTAATTTACCATTAAGATGTGACATTAAAAGCCAGCAGGAATTCTTGAGGAGCTTGTTGAAGTTAAGAGCTTCTACATTAGCCCTACTGAGAAAATGCTAGTCTTTAGCTTAAGGCTTGGTTGCATGCTGGAAAGAAACAGTTTAATTGGACTTTTAAAATCCCAGAACAGGTAATACGTTAATTTGAGATTGTCAAACTGTCATTTAGGTTTCATCGCTTGTTTTCAATTGTAAGCATGAAGACTGGATCTGTTCAGGGGACGTGTGATTTTACTTAGTTTTTAAGAAAGTGGAGCTTTAGGCTCACGCCTACAAAAATATATCTTTTTCTCTCCAAGAGTTATTAAATAACTTTTTATTTACTTCTCTGATTTAAAGACTTTTGTTTCAGAAACTATTCAAGCAATCTTCAGGCTGTACCCCCATATCTGTCTTTTATGGCTGTCTTATATGAACTGTTGTAGGCAAAATGAGGCTTTTCAATGTATATGAAGACTTCTGACACAAAAAACATCTGTTTACTCTTTTTTATCCTTTTTTCCTCTTAACTAATCATAACTTTTTGACATAACAGTAGGTAGCACCATTGTTCAATCGTCACTTTCCCTGATGTGAAAAGCACCTGCCATTTGGAAATTATCATTGACGTTAATGTGTTATATATTTATAGTTCTCTATAGAATCCAATAGCTCTTAACTTTGAAGTTACTTTCTGTATATAATGTTTTTGTTTATATTGATTATAAGGACTTTGCTGACAGGTGTTTATGTATCTTTAAATATTAAGTAGTATATTCTACTTGAACTAAAGAACTGATTATCGTACATAAATTATAGCCTGTTATCCTTTTCCAAAAATAATTTTTATGTGATACGTTATAATTCTTTATGAGAAACTATGTCGTTGTCCCATGATTGAGCATTTTTAGCTTCTGGCCTGTGAAAGTTCCTTACTTCCTAAAAATTAAAAACAATTAGTATGACTATTTAAACATTTAAGTCGCAAGTTTTCTCTTAGAAAATTCACTTTAATAAGAAGTGATGGGATATTATATTTAACCATGAAAATACATGTTTATTTTAATTTGTGTATTTGACTAACTGCATGTCCATGTTATATGTTGGGGAATTAAATGCACATACATCAGAAACAAACAGAAGTTTTATTGAAGTGATGATTAGTACTATTTTACTGTGTTTTCTATTGTAGCCATTTTTTTTGTTATTTTTATGTAAGCTAATTATTTCTAAATATGTAATAGCATACATAAGCATATACTTAGAAATACTTTATATTTTTTGGATATAATTCTTTCTCCTTCCTTCCTTCTGTCCCATTCTCTTTCCTAGTTTATGCCAAAAGAATCAAAGGAAGCCTTATTTGAGGTATATGAGTCCTCTTTTTAAATAGACACAGGCTTATTTATATTTTCAAAATGCCTAGACACAATATTCACTTATAAAATGAACTAATAAAACTATAATTTTTTTTACAAAAATAATGCTAAATTTCTTCTCCCAATGAGTTATATAGAACAACTTTTATTATTTTCAATATACAGATAAGAAAAGTAATGTCACATGGTCTTATTTCCTTTCTCTTAGAGCTAGAAAACTGGTACACAATCAAAAATCTTCTGACTATAAACTTAATGTACCCTCACTTTAAAGCATGCTGTTTCTCTCATCAGTGTGTATGACACTAAAGAATGCATTAGAGGAAGAAGGCAAAAATATGAACACAAGACAAAAGTCTTCCTTTTTAATTCGTGCTGACTTTTGACTGTTAACATCCAGTCAGATTTAACAACAAAGACATAAATATTTTCTTATATCTAGATTCATTTTTAACAAAAAATACTAGTGGTTTAAAGTAGGTTACATCTGATATGCAGATTTGTTGACGTTTACATGCTGATGTTTGGCACCATATCTGAGATATATTTTTCTATGAGTGGATCAGACAGCATAATTTCTTTTAGTTTATTTTAATTCTAACTTTTATAACGAAAGTCAAGATCACAATGTCATACTGACTTGAACCTAATGACTGGCCAAATACATTCCTTGAACTCCATCAAGTCAATTTTTTAAAGTGACCAATTCAAATAAAAATAAATTAATACTGAAAAGTAGTTGTTTGATTTGTATTATTTATTTTCAATCCATGTAAATAATGCTCTAAATCCTATGGCATTTCTACATTTTGAAAAATATAAGATGATGCTAACACTTTTAATATGTGACTGAGTAATCTATTTAATTTATCTTTAAGTCCAAGAAATAGTTATGGCATGTAGTAACGTGTGATAATCTTTCCCAGACGTCTTCTCAAAGTTGTAGGTTCTGGGTGAGCTAATTTCTGTTCTGTTGTATATGAATTTCATCTTAATGCTATGATTGCAAATAAATTTATCTTCTTTCCCTTTATTTTTAAGGGCTCATTTTGCCATACTGTTGAGAATAAAGTATTAACAGAACAGGTTAAGGGAAAAATAAAATAAAGATTTTGTTGAAGGCTATTGCTGTCATCAAGGTAAGAAATGGCTACCTGAACGATGTGAAAATTGGTCATGTTTTGGACATCTTCTGAAGGAAGAGTCAAGATAATTCCTGCGGAATGTGACGTAGCATGTTGGAGGAAGAGAAGAATAAGACTATGAGTTTCTGCCTTGAGTGATGAAATCACCAATGACTGAAACAGACTTCGGGAAAGTGAGAAGATTATGAGTTTAGTTTTGCTTATGGGTTCAGTTTGTTCACCTTGAGATGCTTACTAAATATCAAAGGACAGGTATTAGGCTGGAAGATGTGGGGCTGGAGTTCAGAAAGAAGCTACAGACTGGATATATAAATTTGAGAATTGTTGGCAGAGATGATATGTAAGGCTATGAGACTGAGTGGAATCGTCAAGTGTATGAGGCTACCTAGGAGAGAGAGAGGTCAAAAGATGAATCCTAACCTTAACCTTAACCTTACCCCTATCTGTAATATTGATGTTTAGAGGTTGAAGTAAGGGGAGAAACCAGTAAAAGAAAGTTAAGAGGAGTACCAGCAATGCAGGTGTGGAGTGCTGAAAGCCAAGCGAGGGAAACACATTCAAGGATTTAGTGGGTGTTGTTGACTGTATGTTAACTCATAAATGAGAAGCAATGGGAGTGGCCAATTTAGTAAAATGAAGGTATAGCAGTTTCCATGGACTGGTGGAGGTGAGAGTCAAGTTGGATGAATTCAAGATAAAATGACAGAAGAATTAGAGAGAATGCATATCAACCACTTTTATAAGCTGCTGTGCTGCAATGAGGAGCAAATATGAAATTCACAGTGCTGGATCAAATGGTAGATCTACTTGTACTTTTCAGCTACAAGAAACAATGGTGATCTAGCACCTCTTGTATTATCCTCGATAGAGCTGGAACCCATTCTACAAAGTGAAGTATTCCAAGAATGGAAAATTAAGCATCACATGTACTCACCATCAAATGGGTTTTAACTGATCAACACCTAAGTGCACATACAGTTATAACATTCATCGGGTGTTGGGCAGATGGGAGGGGGAGGAGGGGATGAATATATACATACATAATGATTGTGATGCACACCACCAGGGGGATGGACATGTTTGAAGCCCTGGCTCGGGGGGCAGGGGAGACAAGGGCAATATACGTAACCTAAACATTCGTACCTCCAAAATATGCTGAAATAAAAAAGAAAAGAAAAGAAAAGAAAAGAAAATGCTTTCTCTGCCCTGATAGCAGTGCTACTGTCCCAATATTCTGCATTGAATTTCTTGAACTCTAGAGCCTCAATCATCTTATAGTACTTTTCACAATGAATGTTTTTAGTTCCTATGGCCATGGACATTAATAGTCACATAATTTCTATTTTAGCTTCTCTTCTTTATTTATTTCTAAAGCCTTCTATCTGGCTGCACATTTGTGGTGTTATGGTATTTATTGTTTTGTTTGCATTTATTTTTTTGTGTGTTTTGTTTGCATTTATTTTTTTATTTTTATTTTTCATTGAGTTTCTTCACAGATATCCTTCAAGGCAAAACTCAAATTAATTAACCTACCTACTTCTATTCATTACTTTCTCTTTGAACAATACTCTTTCTATTCCAACGTGACAGGCCCTGAGAATGGAATCTCGATAAGCCACAGTACTTACAGAACTAGAAATTCCCAACATATCCACCTTTCATCCACGTTGTAAATGAAATCATCCACACACTACTAATTGAAGAAATTTAGGTAAGGATCCAATTTCTTGGTAACTGGTCATTGACTGGGTTTTGATCACTTTTGGAAGTTTTATTCTCATTCTAGGCCTAAGGTCTGTTTTGCTCTTGTCTTTGAGTTTTTATCTAATTATAAAATTTAAGAGGCTTGGTTGGATCTCTCTGGACTCCTTTTCAGTTTTATTTATCTAAATTTTTATAAATTTTAAAAATGACATTAGATAATTTTGTTTGTTTGTTTGTTTGTTTGTTTGTTTTTCTTGTGAGGCTCCTAAAACCTCAGAGAGACTAATGGTCTTTCAGTCTTTGGGCAGCCATGATGCAGACTACCTGCTTCCATCACTGATCCATCCCCTTTCTATAAAAGGAAATTTTATATTGCGTGCATAAGCAACCGACTTGTTGGCGAGCATATCTTGCTTCAAGTCACCATTTCAATCTATGCTGTAAGACCTTGGGTAGACTCCTTCACCTTTCTAAACTTCAGTTTGTAAATATATTAAAATGAAAATTATAATATTACTTAATTTATGAGGTTCCATAAGTTGTTGAATTTAAACCAGTGTCAGGCACATGAAATGTTCATTAAATCTAAATATCAATAATTATACAATTGGTAGAAATATTCTTTCCAGTGTGTTTGCAAATGTCTACTCTGAACGTGAGGATACTCACGGACATTACTGATGTTTTAGTGCTGAGATGCCTGTAAAAGTTTATATGCTCATTAATTAATCCTCAGTAAATGGTAGTTTGCTCTTTGAAGACAAGATATTCTCATCAAATTTATGTCTACCACTAACTCTTTCGCAGGCTTCAGCATATCACATGTGTTTTGTATGATGTCTGTTTGTATCATCGTCTTGATATTGCACTGGGACTAATGGAACACATCATATTTATTCAGAATTTGGTTTCCAGTACAAGCTTCAACAAATTCCATAACCCTGGATTTTAATCCTGGAGAGAATATTAGGAATCATCTATTTCAGGATGGAAGTTATGTAGCGTGCCTGTATCTTGGCAAATTTATTAATAACAGCATTTTTTTCTATAGAGCTTTCCCATTGCCTCAGAACTATTTTCAACAGTGTGCTCCAAAGGCTGTTACAATGCAAGTAAAAAGTTGAAAGCTCTTTCACAATCTAGATCTAGTTTCCTTATTGTATATGTGTTGAAAGCAAGGCCCAGGGAATGTAGGTGACTTTCCCATGAAAATCAAGACTTCTGGTCTCTCAGGTTTAGAAGTATAAAATTGTGAAATTGTAGGGGATAAGATTTGAAAAGAAAGAGGAGCGGTATTTCCTTCTAATGTTTTATCAAGCCTTCATATGTGTAGTATAAATCCACCCTTCACATCACTCAAATTACAAAAGTATTTTCTTATTTATTGATGGGGATATGTGTAGTAAGCAGTAGAGCTGAGATCTGAGCCTCAGCTCCTCAACTTTACAAATTTCCTCCTTAATCATGCAATTAAACTCCCTCATTTAATAATGTCAAACTCCCAGTTTTCTGAGGTTAAATAGTTTGTGGAAAATTACTCATCAGGTCAGTGGATGGGTGAGCACATTTCTAAGCTAGGTAGCATTTCATTTGCCAACCACAACTGAAGTCTCAAGCCTGATGCTTTCTTTCATAAACAGGAACATATATTTGGTCCTTATTGAAAATATTTAATTTAATATTAAATTAGAGGAAAGTTATATCAAGCTCTTGATACATTTGCAAATAAATTTAGGTTTGAGATCTCTTTGTAGTGAGTTTGCAGAGAACACCTCTGGTCACCTAACACTGTGGTCTCCAACCCCCGGGCTACAGACCAATACCAGTCCACTGCCTGTTAGGGACAGGGCTGCAGAGCTCCTCTGTGCACCCACACCACCCCCTGGTCCATGGAAAAACTGTCTTCCATGAAACTGGTCCCTGGTGCCAAAAAGGTTGGGGAAAGCTACCACATTCAGGACTTCTTTCATATACTATATGAACTGTGACAATCCATTCCTTTCATCCATGTTCTTAACTCAATTTGTCACAAGCAGAACCTTTATTACAATGCATCCTCAAGAGGGTAAGTCTTAGCAGGTGGATCCCTTTATTATACAAACTAAGAGCACCACATACTTCACACAAACACACACATGCACACGCACACTCACATACACACAAATAGGTGTTCATTCCCCTTTGGAAATGCTGTTTCAGCCAATTTTTATGCATTAACATGTTTTTTATATTTAATTCATCTACCATCAAAATGACACACTTTTAAGACTAATGGATGTCAGTACAGACTTCTGAAAACATTTCACCCAGTTAAAGGTAAATTAATTGAGCTTAAGTGATTTCACCAGTATACTGCCTAATCCCAACACAATTGAGGGCAGCTGAGAACCATAGTAGATTTTTTTCTGTCACGTTTTCAAGGAGATGAGCACTAACTGATGTAAACTATATCTAGGCATACTTTCTGAAGCTTTTATCCATGGCATTTGACATTTTGGTGAATGATGTCTTAGCCAAACCCCCGTATCAGAACTTAGCAAATATAACAATGGCATCAGAAGACAGTATTTCCTACTAGTGAATCATATTCTGCTCCGATGCTTCTTAGATTATCATATAAGGCAAGAAATTTTACCTCTGTAACCTTTATTTTATCATTCTTAAAGTTGGGATGATAATGGTGCCTAAATAAGGTGGCCTTTTCCAAATGAAATCAGATTTTTTTTGTAAAACACTTAATATAATGTTGAGCAGTAATGAAAGTTCAATAAATATTTCCTACTTCTACCACAGGGAAATATTCCTAATGCTCAAAACAACTATATGGAAAAGAAATCATTGTCCCATTTCATAGATTAAAAAAGAAAAACATCTGGGCATACTTAATTTCCTTGTCTTACCTGATTGCTCTAGCTAGGACTTCCAGCATTATGTTGAATAGAAGTGGTAACAGTGGACATCATTGTCTTCTTCCAGCTCTGAGCAGAAATGCTTTCAACTTTTCCCCATTCACTGTGATGTTGGCTGTGGGTTTGTCATATTTGGCTTTTATAACTTTGATATATGTTCCATCTGTGCCTATTTTGTTAATAGTTTTTATCACAAAAGTGAGCTGAATTTTGTCAAATGCTTTCTCTGCATCTATTGAAATGAGGGTATGTTCTTTGTTTTTGCTTCTGTTTATGTGGTGAATCACATTTATGGATTTAGGTATGTTGCACCATCCTTGCACCCTTAGCTGAAGCCCACTCGGTCTTGGTGGATTATTTTTTTGTATGTGCTGCTGAATTTGGTTCGCTAGAATTTTACTGAGGGTTTTTGCATCTATGTTTGTAATGGATACTAGTCTATAGTTTTATTTTGTTGTTATTGTTGTTGTGGCTTTTCCTGGCTTTGTTATCAAGGTGGTACTGGCTTCATAGAATGTGTTGGGGAGGATTCCTTTCCACTCAATGTTATGAAATAATTTCTACAGTATGGGGACCAATTCTTTGTAGCTCTGATAAAATTTGGCTGTGAAACCATGTGGTCTTGGACTTTTTTTGTTGGAAGACTTTTTATTACTGCTTCAATTTTGTTGCTCATTATTGGTCTGTTCAGGAGTTCTATTTCTTCCTGATTGAGCCTTGGGATTGTAGTTTCCAGGAATTTGTCCATTTCTTCAGTGGTTTTGAGTTTATGTGCATAGAGATTTTTACAGTATTCACATATGATATTTTGTATTTCTGTGGTGTCAGTTGTAATATTTCCTTTTCATTACTGATTGAGCTTATTTGGGTCCTTTGTTTTCTATTTCTGGTTAATCCAGTGAGAGGTTTATCAATTTTGCTTATCTTTTTACAAAAGCTACAAAGAAAATAAAATGCCTAGGAATATATTTAACCAAGAAGGTGAAAGATCTCTACAAAGAGAACTACAGATCACTGACAAAGGAAAGTGCAGATGATATAAATAAACGGAAAAATATATCATGCCCATGTATTGGCAGAATCAAAACTATTAAAATGTGCATACTACTCAAAGTTATTTACAGATTCAATGCAATCCCCATTAAAATACCAACATAGTTTTTTTGCAGATCTAGAAAAAATAATGCTATGCTTTGTTTGGAACCAGAAAAGAGCCCTAATAGCCAAAGCAACCTTAAGCAAAAGGAACAAATCTTGAGGCATCTCTTTAACAGACTTTAAGCTATACTACAAGGCTATAGTAAACAAAACAGCATGATATTGGCACAAAAATAGAGATATAGACCAATGGAAAAGAACAGAGAACCCAAATGTAAAGTCATCCACATATTGCCAGCTGATCTTTGAGAAAGCAGACAGCAATATACACAAGGGGAAAGAATCCCTATTCAATAAATGGTGCTGGGAAAATTGGATAACCACATGTAGAAGACTGAAACAGGATTCATATTTCTCACCATGCACAAAAATTAATTCAAGATGGATAGCACATTTAAATCTAAGACATGTAA
>CAUYRT010094198.1:0-23275 GCA_963574885.1 Lepilemur ruficaudatus | reverse complement strand
TATTCCTTGGATTTACAGTTTGGTTTTAGCATTTTTGGTCACAAACTGCTTTCGTGATCCCATCATCATCATCATCAAAATGGAATATTACTCAATTTTAAGAAATGACAGTGAGCTAGCACCACTTATATTATCCTGGATTAAGCTTGAGCCCATTATTCAAAGTGAGGTGACACAAGACCAGAATAATGGGCCCCACATGTGCTTGCCATCAAATTGGTACTGGCTGATTAACACTATGGTGCTCAAATGGTGGTGGTGTTCACTTAGGGATTTGGGGGGTTGGGGGAGAGACCCACATCCGAGAGATGTGGTGAGCACTGTGGAGGGGAGGGGCATGCTTGAAATGTATTTGGGGATGGGAATTAGGGGTCTCAATAGGGGGAAGGCAATCCTCTAAAACTGATTTATGTGAATAGCTGTACAACTTGGTAAATTTACTAATAACCATTTAATTGTACACTTAAAATGGAGTAAAGGCATGATATGTAAATTACATTTCAATAAAGAAAGAAAAAATTTTTAAAAAACCTATATAACACAGCATGAGACTGCCCTAGACCAAATCATTTCTGCAAGACACCATATCAACCTGAAGAAATTACAATGACACCCCCTGAGGTTTGTGAATTGATATTATAACTACGGTAGTTATAAATCCAATAGTTCAGATTAAGGAAATATCACCCAGCCAGGAACTTGGGCAATTCAAATTCATAGTATTCATCATTTTCCAAAGGGTGTTTCAAGGGTTCACCTCCATTTCCATTTATACTATATCTTATAAATATTTTCTCTAGAACCTACTGTTAAACATTTAAATTATAGTTCATTTTTATCAATTAACTAAATTAATATTGTGAAATATTATAATTTACACTTCATCACTTAATCCTTATTGCACACATTATGATGTATTTCAAAATTTATTTTTGTTTACATTGAGCTTTGTACAACAGAGAGTATTACAAACAAGAGACATGCTGGTGGGACTGCAAACTAGTATAACCTCTATAGAAATTAGTATGGAGATACCTCAAAGAACTAAAAGTAGAGCTACCATTTGGTCCAGCAATCTCATTACTGGGTATCTACCCACAGGAAAAAAAGACATTCTATAAAAAAGACATCTGCACTAGAATGTTTATAGCAGCACAATGCACAATTGCAAAGATGTGGAAACAACCCAAGAGCCCATCAATACATGAGTGGATTAATAAAATGTGGTATATGTATACCATGGAGTACTACTCAGCCACAAAAAATGATGAACTACCTATTGTATTATCCTGGATGGAGCTGGAGCCCATTCTTCTAAGTGAAGTATTACAAGAATGGAAAAGCAAACACCATATGTACTCACCATTAAGTTGGTGCTAATTGACCAACACTAATGTACACATGGGAAGTAACATTCATAGGGTGTCAGGCAGGTGGGAGGGGGGATGAAGGGATGGGTGAATCCACACCTAACAGATGCAGTGCACAATATCTGGGGTATGGGCATGCTTATTGGGCAGTGCAAAGGCAATTTATGTAACCAAAGTGTTTGTAACCCCATAATACTCTGAAATATTTTAAAAATAAAAATAAAACAAAATAAATGGCAAAAAAAAAAAAATGGAATTACCATGTGATCCAGCAATCCCACTACCGGGTAAATGTCCAGAGGGTACGAAATCAGGATGTGGAAGAGATATCTGCACTTTCATGTTCACTGCAGCATTGTTCTCAATAGCCAAGATATGAAATCAACCTAAGTGTGCATCAGTGGATAAATGGGTTTTTAAAAAGGTGGCATATATACACAATAAAATACAAGTCAGCCTTAAAAAAAAGCAACTTCCAAGTTTTGACAAAAAACAGATTCAACATGATTTGTTACTCCTTCTACTGATATAATATTGAGAAACCACGAAGGGCTAACAGGCATTCTATTTCACAAATTTAAAATACATTCAGTGTGCTTATAATAATAAGCACACTAAATTATATTTTCTTGAAATATTTATAAATAGAATATATGAAAAGTTGTAGCTACTAAGCTATTTTGTTAATTTGTCCCTACTAGTTAAAACTTTATTTTTATTTTGGGTTTTAAGATGTAGAATCAGAAGCAGTAGACAATGGGGTAGGACTCCAAGATCTGATATTTTCCACATGGGTATAGACTAGATTTTCATCCCTAGCTCTCTCAACTAATTGTTCTACATGTGATTTGTTGGCAAATATTCCAGCTTTATCTCTAAGCAGTAGCCTGCCCATCAATAAAATGGGGGTAAAAATGTTTGCTTCACAGGGAAGTCATGATGTTTGCAAGTAAAAATCGACGTAAAAAATATGTAAATAAGCAAACTATTAAGTATCAAAAAAAGAGACAGAAACATCAAGATCATGATAATATTTGGCAGTGCATTTGCTAAGAGTGCCACAAAATAAAGTTTCATTACTTAATATTTAACTGGTAATTGCCTCATATTGCTCAAAACACAAGACACTAAATGACCTTCCTTTTTAATATGAAAAAACCCTGTACAACTATGTATGAAATAAATGTATTGATCTTTTCATACAAGACTTAATAAACTCAGTCATTTTTTTTAAAAGTATTTTCATAGATTTATAATAGTAAATGGGGCTCAGGGGAATTGGAGTAAGGATAATGCATGCTGAATTACTTTTCTATACTTCAGTAGTTTCAATAGTTTGAGCAAGATTCATTGTCCCTCTGAGCCTCTTTTTTCTAAACATCCAAATGCCGATGTACTACTCAGAGTTTTTGTTTACAAATAACAGAGACTAATTCAGGCTAACCTAAACAGAAAAGGAATGTATTTGAAGGCTATTTATTGTATTGCTCAAAGGCTAAAGAGTAGTCCCATTACAGGCTCATAAACTGATCAGAAATCAGGGGAGGTGAGATAACAGAAAGGAATATTCTGCTAAAGACAACATCCCTGGGGCGTGTACTACAGGAATATCAGATTCAGGGAATCAGTTCAGATAAAGCCCTTGCATCTTTGAATCATCACCCAGGCAGGAATACCATGTCAACCCTGCCTTCCACCTACCGTGAAATCCCTGAAAATAAAATAATAGCTAATATTTTTATAGCACTTCCCACATGAGCAGCACTTTTCTAACCCCCCCCGTACATATCATAATCCTCCTAACACTACATGAGGTTATTCATTTTTATCAATTACTTACTCATTTTTGTCAATTAACTAATGAGGTTGTTCACTTTGATCGACTGACTAATGAGGTACATACACTTCACGATTAGCCCCGTTACACAGATTAGGAGACCAAGACACAGAGATGCAACTTGCCAAAGCTGGTGAGTGGTGATGCTAGAATTCATACCTGCTCTTTACACTAATTTGTAGGGTAATTAATATACAAACCTCACAGATTATCAGAATGCCTGGCACAGAAAGTCTGATCAGTAATTATGCGATAATGCTATTTTCCCCACAAGGCTTCATGAAACAAAAATAACTGATCATCACATATTTTATAATGGTTTGCTAAAGTATTTATATTTCAAAAATACAGGCTGGGCTCCTGTATTGTGTGAATGTACAGTCTCTCCTTGGTAGAAGACACACTGGTGTCTGCAGACCAAAATTCCACAGACAGTGGGGAAAGACCCAGACAATACAATTAAGAAGAGCACCTGAGCATAGAGCTTCCCATCCATTCCACATTAAGACACTCAGAAGATAATAGTATTTGCATAGCACAAGAGTGAAACCAACCAGGATATTGGCAGCTGGGGCTGCCCCAGGCCCCACCTGGCCTTTCCTGAGAAGGGAGGGCGTCAGTACCTCAGGACATCTGCAACCCATTCATGGCAAATCAGTGTGACTGGTGAGCGCCACTGTCTGCCTTAGAGAAAGTCTTAGACATCAATAATTAATATGTCAGATTATGTTTTAATAAAATATTCTATTTCTTCTTTTTAAAAAAATCACAAAAAGATTACTAACCAAATTCCTCCAACCTTCTACTTGTCTCATGTGCATAGATTTTCAAATTCATGCATGCAGTGTTTTTAAATTATGTTATGTAACAGGCCTCAAATATTAACACGGAGGTTAAAAAAAAAAGGACTGCTTAGTTAGTGCTGAGGCACTGCGGTGTTATGCTCTGTTGTCAAGTGTCTCCCCCTGCCTCCTGGGAGACATCTTCATACACAGTGTGGGAAATTCTGATTTACATAAAATAGGCTTCTCCCTTTCTCTTCTTACCTTACACCCCACTATACTAAGCTATTTATATTTCTGCAAATGTACCATACATTCCTCATCTCTGGCTTTTGCATATGCATAAAGCCAAAAGGACCCAGTTTCTATTCGAGGACCTATCACCTGAGCAGTGAGGGCAATAATGGAGGCATTTCACACCTTTTCTGGCCACTGGAGCAACCAAAGCTACCGGGAAAACCGTCACACGTGAGAACCTAACCCCGCCACGACTCTGACACAGTCCTCCCCACATCTCCCTGTCGGACATTTAAGTACCTTTGTAACAGCAGAGCTTTCCCCATGACTGAATAAAGTAGGGGCCAGGAAAATTAAGCCATACAATAAAACTAATTTTAAGAGGATAAACTGCTCCTAATGAGACTATTGCATGCCAAAATCAGATTATTTTTATTAACAATGTAAAAGTCCAAAAAAGAAAAATAAACACCTCAGTGGCTTAAAAATAAATCTCTTATATTAGTTAGGATATTTTAGGCAAAATATTTAATTGACCTCTTTCAAAATCTTCTCTTCATGAAAAACAGTGTGAAAACCACTGGGATAAATAACTATAAAATCTTGAGTGCTTTTTAACGCTAACGGAGAGGGAAGATAGATCTATAATATGAAGTCAACCATGTCCTAAGAGTCCTAAAATCACTCAAACATGCAAATTATAATGCAAGTGTGCTCCTAAGCCAACAGAACTGCCTTATTACAGTCTCAAATGACTCTAGCACAATGCAGATTAAATTAAAGTAAGATGTTTCTTTCCCAAAGTAAGAGAGGATTATTAATAATGCATCAGGACAGGACAGGTTTCCAAAGTAAAGTTCCCATTACTTGACTGTGCTTGGAGCATTTTGGATTTACATTTTAGCATGTGAAAAGCCTCACATGTCCTAACAAATCCCGAGCATAGCTGCTTGGCAGAAGCAGTCCAAAGTCTCAAACCTGCTGTCACAGGTGATTCCATCTGTGGAAAATAATGTGACAATCACAGCCATCTGGGAGGCAAGTTCATCCTCCACTTACAAGTGCCAAAAGGGAAACTTTCATTTAGTAAGAGAGAAGATGTGAACAAACAATATTACTTTTGTGCATTGCTGTCACTATAGTTTAGTTTTATGCCTTTTCTTGTAGCTTTTCTAGGTGATTGCAGAAATTCCACCCTGATTATTTTAAAAATCATTATTTTAGCAGGGAAATGTATGCTAATAATAGCAAAAAGAAAAAAAAGTATTCTCAGCTCTGGACCACCCCATTAAAATCTCTGAATCTTCCACCCCAAGTTCACCAGGGTCCTCAATTTTGTTCAAAATCCCACCTGCTGCAATCACAGCCTTTGCTTCTCCCTCCCTGCTGTGGGGCTCCTCCCTCCTGTAGGGACCACTTGGCCCGGGTACATCCATACCTTGAGCCGGGTGCACTCCTGCTCCTACCAGGGCATCTGTCCTAAAGTGGGTGTGAATGCCTCCCCCCAGTGTGTGCAGTTTAGCATCCTAGAAAAGCTAGATTTATTACACAGCCATATTTTCTAAGGACTTAGTTTCTATTCCCCACTCCCCCGATCTTCTCTGAATGCTATATTCAAAAGCAGGTAATTTATTAATAGTTGAAGTTGTACATTGTCAAAAGAAAGCACACACCTTTTGAATCTGCAGGAACCAAGTGGGCCTACCAACAGGTTTCTTGGGTTTATAGGACAAACCATATTACATTTCATAATATACATATAGAGATAGAGATAGGGGATAGAGATAAAGTATGTGACCATGACATAATGACAGCAGTTCTACAAACTTTATTAAAAATCATCTAATTTCTGTGTGTTTCTGTAGGTGTCCATAATCACATATGTGGGGGTGTGGTGTACACTGCAGTCTTCTCATTATAAACACGCTCTGGCAATGCCACCCGTATTCATGGCATCTGTTATCACTAATAAAAGGCAACTCACAGGTGTATATCCCTAGCCCAAATAACTCGTCTGAGCTCCAGCCTTGATTATTCATTATCTTCTCAAATTCAATGTGTCCAAGCTGAACACACGTGCCATCCTGCTGCTTACCCTCCCATGGGGCAGGATGGGGCTTACAGGGAACCTTGAGCCTCTTCAAGGGTTTTCCATCAAACCACCAACCACTGAGTATGGAGTGTAAGACAGAAACCTGAGTCACCCTTATTCCGCCTTCTCCTTCACTCTCCATATCCAATCTATCACCAAGTACTCCATATTTAATCAGGTGTTTTTTCTGGTCTACCTCAGCATCTCCAAGTCCTTCAATAACAAAACAGTCCAAACCATATAGGATTCTAAATAAGATGTTTCATGTCATAATATATCAACACAGGAGCCAAAGTTAAATATATAAAGTAAAAATTACCCCACGTTCTAAACACACCACAAAGTATTTAGGAACCAGATACCTTCTCAGGGTTCATTAAGAAACAGCCAAATCAGTTGGACCTTCACCCACCATCCTACCATCTCCCTCCAGACTACCTGAGCAGGTGACTATGAGGAAGGAGAGGATTCAAGGAAAATAGTACACATTATGATTAGAGTAGAGTCTGGTAGCTTTGTAATCCTTTGATCACACAACTGACACCATCGCTACCCCTGTAGAGTCAAGTGAAGGGGTTCCAAGAAAATCTCTTAAGTAGATTGGAAGATGTCTTCTCATGGGCTTCTCTTTTTCTGGTAGACCTGTTTATATGCTACTTGTGACTATTTGAGTGAAGAGGCGAAAAAAAAGAACTGGAAAGAGATGCCAATTTAAAGATGCAGCCCAGAAATAGCCTAAATCCCCACATTTGCTCAGGTAAGGATGAGCAAGTGTCTCATGGGTCCAGGAAACACCATGGAAGTTACCTGAGTCATCTAACCTGCACCTTATGCAGGAGGACTGGCTGCTGGGCGAGGAAGCAACAAGAAAGTCCAGGCAGGACATGGACGATGGGAGTGAGATCAACAAAGCAACCAGGCAGCGAGGAGGCCCGCAAAGTGCTACGGAAAGAACCCACACATGTATTCCATGGAGGACGGTGGTGTTTGTAAGGCTGCCCCAACAGGGGTGCATTCAGCACATTGGAATTCACCAGAGAAAGAAACAATGATGATCAGGAAAGGATGGCCTTATCACCATAAACCAAAAAAATAAATAAATAAATAAGGCATTTGACCCCTTCTCCCTTGGTGTCTTCTCCAGGTTCTCGACATACCTGAGAAGAAAGTGTTAATGGAATGGAGCAAAGGTATGGAAGCGCAGACAGCTCTTTCCTGTCACCACGGAAGTTCTTCCTGCCAAACTCTGAATGAGGCTGAGAGGGAGGGCGGAGGAGAGTCTGAAAGTGAACATGAGACTGAAGTTTCAAATGAACCCAACGTGAATTGGACTGACTAACAGTGTGCAGTAGGTAGGGTCTGTTCAGACATCGCTAAGGGACGGGGAGACAAGATCTGACAAGGGTCATTTGAAGGAAGGAAGAGGAGAAAATAAAACTGTTCCATTTCATATTTATGCTTAATGAAGCATAGACCTTTTAGTAAACTAGATATAAATGCTACCATCATCTTTCAACTAGACTACTATGTTAAATTACTACAGGACTACTAGCCTCCACTCTGGTCTCTCTCAAATGGAATTTTGAAAGAAATAAAGTACATCTAACTATGTCACCATGCCACCTTTAATTAAAACCCTTCTATTTTAAGAGCCAATATTTTTAACATCAAAACAAAATGCTTTAACTTAAACTACGAAGATCTGCAATGTCTAGATCCCACCTTGTTACCTCTCTTCTTTTACAATTTACTGGAGCCTTCTTTCAGATCCTCCTGCTTGCCATGTGCTCTCTCATGCCACAAGACCTGTGTGCATGTTCTTCTCCCTGGATTTGTGCCACGTTTTACCCAGTTAGCTCCTAATCATCGCTCAGACCTTAGCTCAAGCATCGCCTCTTCCGAGCGCCCTTTTCTGTCTCTGTCACATCCCTTGATTAGAGCTCTCATAGCACTGTGGGTCACTCCTTCAGGGACTTACCAGAGATGCAATTTTATATGAAATCATGGGGTTATTTGATTATATGAGTTTCTGTGCTCCTTATCCTTTCCCAGCCCCCAACACTGAGCTCTGTGATGGCAGAGATCACACCTATTAGTACTCACTTTTGTGTCCCCACTGTCTAACACAGTGTCTAGCACATATTATATAATAATTCAATGTTTCATGAATGAATAATAAAATGCACGCATTGCGATAATAAAATAATAGCTATTAAATTTAAAATCCTAGAGCCCAGCAGTAGCTTTTCTCTTAATCAGGATTAATATTGAAGATGCCAGTGATCTTCAATATTTCTGTCAACTGGTCAAAGGCCATAAAAACTCGAAAAGATGGCACTGAAATCCAAGATGCAAACGGGATCTCAAGGGGTTCTTTTTGTTTAGTTTTTGGTGTTTGGATTCTGGGTTTTAATGTGAATTATGTTGCTAACATATGTAGGCAGCGGGGTCACCTGACAGGCAACTGGAGTGTAACTTTTCATGTACAGTGAGGAAAGGACTAGCTGTCCTGTCACAAACAGCTGGCTTGATAAATATTGGTTCTTTTTTTTTTTTTACAACCAGCAATAATGTTTTTCTTTTTTTTTTAATTTCAAAATATTAAGGAGATAAAGCTGTTTTTGTTACATGGATACAATGTATAATGCTGAAGTCAGTGTGCCCACCGCCAGGACAGCGTTCATTGCACCCGATAGGTAAGTTTTCACCCTCACCACCATCACTTTTTAGTTTCCAGTGTCCTTTATTTCTCTTTGTGGCCATATATACCCATAGTCTAACTCCCATTTATTACTAAGCACATGTGGTATTTGGGGGTTTTTTGTTTGTTTTTTTTGTTAACTATGTTGTCTACAAGCAGTGTTTGTGTTTCTATTCCCGAGATACTTCACTTAGGATAAGTATCTCCGGTTCCATCCAAGTTGCTGTGAAAGACATTGTTTCATTCCTTTTTATGGCTGTGTAGTACTCCATGGTGTGTGTGTGTGTGTGTGTATACACACACACATATATATCACATTTTCTTTATCCACTTGTGAGATTGATGGGCACTTAGGTCAATTCCACATCTTTGAAATTGTGAATTGTGCTATAATAAACATTTGAGTGCAGGTGTCTTTTTGATAAAATGATTTATTTTCCCTGTAATCTGTGTGCCCCAGGCCATAGAGATGCTGCTACCTCAATATCCTCAAGTCCTAGGAAGCATTTGGATAAATCCATTAGGGAACAAAAGGTAAAGGCAGAAGAAAACAGACTCACTAACAAGACCAAGCTCTCAAGACAAAATGGAGAAGAAATTATACTAGCAAAAGTATTACAACAGTGTGTACATAGGCAGTCCCCAGCAAATGCTAGAGAATTACTAAAATGATTATATGTGCATAACATTTTTATTTAAAAATAAATTATGACCATGGGCAAAATTCACTTGCAATTTCCTTTGTGTTTACTCTTTTAAATATATTACTATTTTAAAATTTTTGACCTTGTTAATTTGTTTTTTATATTCTCAATAGCTGAGTTGTTAAAAAGTCTAACTTTCCAGAATGTCTTTCTCACATTTTTAAGGAACAAGTAGTAGAATACATTATTAGAATTCAGAGACAGTATTAAATTGGTTTAATCTGTTTGATATTTCTATCTGGACACAGTTGAATCTTATAGACATACAAGATAGCTATAGATAGCCAACCTGCCCGGCACCAGGCAACACATAGAAAACTACTCAGACTTCTCCAAAATCATTGGTTAATAGAAATTGTCATGGCTCAGTAATACTTTGTGTTTCTAATACTGAAGCAATGTCAATGCTAGATGAAATTATTCTTAGTGTGAAATTGGCTGCTCCCCTCTGGGAATATAATTTGAAAAATAACCTAGTGTTTTGAAGGCTACTCTTAGTGTGATTAAATAATTTCCAAATGGCTGCTCCAGGCTGGAAAATTTTTTCTTTCTAGAAAGAATTTCACCATTTTTTCAACCCCAGAATGTCATCCTCAATCTACAAAATAGATCATAAATTAAAACGTTAAAGTAAAAACCAAACCTTATATGTACATCAAAGGTTCAGCGTGTGTCAAATAGTGACAAGCTTTAAAAAGAAAGGAAAGAAAAAAGCCAGGATGCTTTGGAATATAAGTGCTCTAATCCCTTACTGTAATAGAAACTCTTTGATTTAAACATGTGGTCTGAACACTGCAGGCACAGGAGTACCATACAATTAAAAACATATTTAAGGCAACAGTTTATAAAAGACATATTTATGCAATCCTATATCTTAATCTGAAAGGAATATATATGTTATTTAAATATTAACCACTATCATGGAAACTATGGCTTATATATAAAGTTTTTCATTAATTTTTGTTGAGACTAGCAAGGCTAATAATTAGAATTTACTTTAAATGAACATGGCTGATTACCTTTCAGTTATTTTTCTTGAATTTCTATGGTAAGCAATAATTTAAAAATTACTATTCTGTGTTATTATTCATGATTCTCATATTTCATGACTTAATGAGTATCATTTGTAAAGGAAAAATTATGTTTCTGTGGTTACTACTGTCTAAAGTCATTTAAACAATGCAAGCAAAAGCTTAGAATAAAAATGGTGTGCTTTATTTCTATTGCCAATATTCTACCAGTGAAGCCTGCACAACTACCTGAATAATGTGGGGAGGGCTGGGATGCATGAGTAGGGTGGAGAAGCAGTTGAGACCACTGCCCTTTGTGTTAGAATATAATGTTCATGACTCATTGGTAGAAAGCCATGCTCTCTGTTTCAGGAATGGTGATGAGTTTGTCCTGAGTCATCTATACTGTCGCCCGGATGGTTCTGTGACTAAGTGCTTGATTTTCAACAAGTACATTCCAGGAAAACAAACATACAGTACAAGGTATCTATATTAACTTATAAATGTTTATGAAAATCAACAAAATATCAAATTACTATAATTTCTAAAGCACCTCCTATTAATAACGGATTTACTCCACAAAAGGATTGAAGCCATCAATATTTTTCAGCACTAGTGACTAAAGTCTTTCTCTCACTGACTTCCAGAAGCTTAGCACTGACTCTAAGTTATCAGCAGCTTATAGGACAATTTTATATTACCATTCACTGGAGCCATTTTACTGCTATTCCCAAATCATTCAGGGCCACACAGATTTTCTTCCCTTCATTTCACAAGAATGGAAGCAGAAAGGATTTTTCAACTTGGTTGCGTGCTTAGCAAGAGTATGGACTGTTACGATAAAGCATTCTAGTCACATTAGGCTGCACAGTTTCCTTTTCAAAGCGACTATTCAAGGATTGGATCATGATCATGGGGACTTTTTTACAAGTTAGTAGTATGTTCTAACCAATGAAGTGAGGGACGGTGGGTTAATTTGAAAAAAGAATCCAAAAACTATAATTCATATCTACATAAGTCATAAACACTTTTATAAATGCAAACTTTATAATTAAAATATTGCTTGAGAACAGAGAACAGCCTTGCTTCATTATGATGATGTGCAAAGGAGTATAAACTGAGGCAACAGAGTCCTTTTTGGGGACTGAGACTTAAAAATAGAGAACATAGCCAGTGCTGTACATTTATGGGAGTCTGAATTACTAGGCAAGGCTAGGCTAGATAATTGTTGAAGGACCACTGCAACCCAAAAGAGCTGCCCTTTTTCCAAAAAGTCACACTGGGGAAACACTAGCCCCAGTCAATCCCTTTACAGATCTCACAGCTAGTGACAAGACCTGCTGAAAGTCTGGAAGGAGAAAACTGGAAATAACAAGAGACATTGGAAAACTAAGTGGAATGTTTCAGAAGTTATTACGTTGCAAGAAGGCTAGTATAAATGTTAATAGCCTTATTGGAAGACCCTCTTTTAGGAGGCATGCTGGGATGCACAAATTCATTTGATTTTTATTAAAATTGAGTCTTAGGAGTTATAACAGGGAGTCCTCCTAAAATGCAAGACTTTTCCTTGTCCTGCTCTGTTTACACTAATTGTCCAATAAAGAGATTGTATAAGATAGAAATCATGAAATGTTTAGCATAGCTAATACTAGTAGTGGATTTATAGTAACCTGCATGTCTACCTGATTATTCAATATAATACTGTAAAACCAGAAAGCTTAACTTTGAAAAGAATGTGATTCTGTTTAGAATGGTAGACACACAGTGGGTAGGCAATTCTTATTATTGTAGGTAATTCCATTATTTTCTTATATGAAATAGAATATCTAAAGAAAATATGCCATTAAACAGAGGGTATTACTACATCTGCATTTTGAAAAAGTCCTTTTGAAAGGCAATATACAAAGTGACTTTAAGTTGAAGAGCACAAGATCAATTAACAGGCAAATTCAACGAACTCAGACAAATGAGAGCCTACAACTGGACATCTCACCAGCTTCATCTGCACCACCCTTATCCTTCCACCACTCGTGGTAAAAATTGAAGTAAAGCCAAGAGAATAATCCTCGCAGCTCAGGTAGTCATCCAAAGTGACCCTGTTAGAGTCAAAACTCACGAACAAGGTAAGGTGATGGGCAGAGGAAAAGACAAGCCCAGAACCATATTTTAGGAAAAAAGGTGGGAGTTAGAGGACTGAAGTGCTGGAAGTTGGCAGTGAGCACTTTTTAATGGGGACAGTGAGGATATCCTGACTTCAGCTGTTGGTGGAAAAGAAGCACTCAAGGAGAGAAGCAGCCAACCTGGGAAGCAACAGCACAGGCAAGCAGTGATATGGGCTGAAAGAAGCATTGCAAACGGGGTGGAGAAGCAACTGCAAATTTGAGTCCCTGCTGTACTGTTCAGTGCAAACCACAGCATTGCAATGATTCTGCATGCAGGTGTGGAATGGGAACGCTGAACGCCTCTCCATACTTCTATTTGGCTCCAAAGGTAGAACAGACCACCAGACCCATTATAGTCTTGGGGAAATTCAGAAATGCAACTATTATCAATCAATGATTGTTGGTTTCTATATTATCATCTAGTTAGGATTATCTGTTCCATTACTTACTGCAATTGTGCAGATAATTTAAAATATACGAAACTTTTCTCTCAACTCTTTCTTGTTTTCATATTTTATTGTCAAGTACTTACAACATATTAAACAGTTAGGATCATTACTGCATAAATATTCTAATCTTTATTTTTAAAGTTACTAAACCTAGACTTAGTTGATATACGTTCTCACTGTGATTTCTTCTCTATGCTGTAAAAGTAATTTGGAAGGGGCAGGGACCAGGAGTACCTTGAGCACAGCCTAAAGGACACACACACACTAATTCATGAGTAACTAATTTCATGCATAGAATAAAATTTAGATAGAATCCAGTTAAACATCTCAAAGGAGCTTGCGTGCTACATAGAAGAAGAGCATAGGAAAGCATTATCACATAAAAAGGGGGATACGACCTTTACAAAAATTGAACCCCAACTAGAGGCAACCCTTATTTTTTATTCTTACTCTCTTATCTTGTTTCCTTCCCCTAAAAATTAAAACACAAGAATATGAATACTCATTTTTATCTGAAGGCTTCAGTATTCTAATTTAACCACAAAAGTAGCCAATTTATTTTTTACTATTTTTATCATGGTAAAATATACAGTATAATGTAGGCCATTTTAACCATTTTTAGGTGAACAATTCTGTAGCATTGGTTACATTCACCATGGTGTGCAATCATCACCACTATCTCTTTCCAAAACCTTTTAGTCACCCCAGACAGTACCAATTAAACAATAACTGCCCATCCCCTCCTCTTTCCAGCACCTCATCACCTCTAATCGAATTTTTGTCTTTATGACAGAAAGTTGCCTAATCTAGATATTTAATAAAAATGGAGTCACACAATATTTATCATTTTTATCTGGATTATTTCAGTTAGCATAATGTTTCCAAGGTTCATCCATGTTGTAGCATGCATCAAAATTCCATCCCTTTTATGGCTGAATAATATACCATAATGTGTGTACCACATTTTTTTATCCACAGATTTGCTGATGGACACTTGGTTTGTTTCTATCTTTTGATTATTGTTAATGATACAATAAACATTGTCATGCATATGTCTATTTGGGTCCTTTTGTCAATTATTTTGAGTATACGCCTAAGAATGGAATTGCTGTGTTTAACTTTTTGAGGAACCACCAAAGTTTTTCACAGTGGCTGCACCATCTTACATTCCCATCAACAATGTACAAGGGTTTCAATTTTTCTACATGCTTATCAACACTTGTTATTTTAATTTCTTTTCATTATACCCACCCTAGTAGCTGTGAAGTGATAGCTTGTTTTGATTTTGATTTCCCTAACTACCAATGCTTTACAAATAAAGCTACATTTAACAAAAAAATTAAATTTTGTGTTTCTAAATGCTCATTTCTGGTATTTTATTTTCTTAGGTGGGCTTTACAAGTTTATATTATTAGATCAATATTTTAAAGTCTATTTAATAAAATAGAATAAACTTATTAGCATTTTTTCTATTTGTAATACATTCTAGAGCCAAATTCAACAATGTCTTGATGAAAAACATAGTTTAAATTTTTTAAAAAGTACAAAAATGCATGGAGCATTTCAAACAAGACTAACAGCAGCAGAGAACATACTCAATGTCTACATACTGTCAAACTCTTTAATAAAAGCTTCTTATTCACCTGATTTAGATAATATCACACTCTTCTAATTCTACAAGAGACTATTTAAAAGATTATAGAAAGGACTTTTTCCTTCTATTCCCTTCTTGACTAAAAGTATATGCCTGCTTATAAAAAATGTAGCTTTATTAAGAATGTTGTCTGATCCATACAACTTTGTAAGATGCAAACAGAAATATTTGTCTTTCTTTAAACTTAGTTCTCTTTCCAATTTACAGCTGTTTTCATGTTCTTATTTTATTTTTTTCAAAGTATAAAAATTGGAATTTATTTTTTAGGCACTATTGTACATGATAGCACGGAATTAATTATCATACTCATAAATATAAGTGATTCTAAAAATATGATATGTAGATGACTTCATAATTAACCTATAATTTAGACATCCAGTGGTTTAAATGCATTAAATTCTGTACTCTGTGGAGAGACATGCATATTTTAGTTCCTAATATTAAGATAAAGCTTGCTCCAAAGAATTTTTTTGTTTTCATAATTTATTCTCCATTAAGTATGTATTAGTTTGGTACTTTTTAATTTCTTAATTTGTACTAGTGCAGGGAAAGAAACAAGTAATGGATAAATATGACTAAATTATACAGCCCAATAACTATGAAACACATATTTCTCATTTCTTAACAGCATTCTATTAAAAGTTCTAAAGTAAAGAGTATTGGAAGATTTTTCTGTTTTTTTCTTTTTAAAAATGAAAGTCACTTAGAAAAAAGATTGCCAATTTAAGTTTTTGCTCTTATCTGTTTCCAAAAGCCACACTCACCAACAAACTTCTCCCACTCCAAAGCATTGAAATAGACACACTGCAAATGCAAAGGGATACATGTCTGTGGTGTGAGCACAGGAGTGGGATGCTTCACTTCAGCTCCTTCTGGAAAATTAAACAGATCCTAACCCTGAAAAATACACAGAGAAAAGTTTCTTTCCCAAAACATATGCTCACAAAGTCATTGTAGTATTGAGTCGGGGGAGGGGGAGGAGGATCTATTCACAGCCCTAACTTTGGGAAAGAAGAGGATGGTTTTTACCTGCTAAGGCCATAGTTTAAAACATCTTTGGTAGGTTGCAAATATTCATGGTCCAGAAACCCTTAATGATGCCCTTTACTAACAATCCTTTAAGTAAAAATGGGAACTATTTGACAGAACATTCACCAAAAAGACAGAAAATAGGCAGAAATATGTGGCCTAAAAATCAAAAACTGGCAAGCGTTTTACTCTGACCTGAACCAGTCTTACACCTACGAATGATGAGAAAATACATTTTGACAGCATGTAAGCATTTTGACCCCCTTGGTAGGATGTATACTCTTAGCAACAATAATTTAAAAAACAAAAACAAATGACAAAAATGCAGAAGAATAATGTCTGCCTTTGTTCCTAAAAGAAACGGATAAATCATGTCTGAATCTGAAGGACTTAACTTACAAAACGGGATGAAGGAACATAATATCCCTTTATAACAATGCCTGAGTGGGTGAAGTACTGAGTAAGTACACCTCACCATGCCCGAGAGAACTGTGACACCTAATTTATCCCTAACACTTAGGAAAGGGTATATCACTTAGGAAGCTCTATCTCTATTTTTCTTCCAGAAATGAGCATGAACTCCTGTACAATCCCTATGGAACAAAATCAGCAGCCTCTCAAACAAGAGCTTTTCACAAATTTACTGCCTTTTCATTGCAAAGAAGAGGGCATTGAAGTGATCAAAGGGGTTCTGCTCTTAGCCTACTGTGGTGGGCACCTGAGAAATCCTAAGATATATATGGGTGCACACACATGCAAAACCTTCAAACGCATATCTAAGAGAAAGTGGCTCAGATAGGGAATTAGCTCACTGCTGCATACTTAAATCATTTCCTACCAAAGAGAAATGCTTGGGTTTTTTTGATCAGTCATAGGATACCACTTGGAGTTCTCTTGTAATTGAAGTAATGGTGTGTCTGAGCATCAATGATACACAAATACTTCCATTCTCTTGATAAACTAGCAGAGATACCTCAAACAAGAATGCACCTGTATGGATTTTTGGTTGTTTTACGTACAACATACATGGTAATGAGTATGTTAAATTATATCTTTTATTATATCATATTTAGTCTTATAATTTTATATATCATATAAATACCCCAGACTTAATATTCAAGAATTTGTTTAACCCATCTTCTCCAACTTCCAGGAGAAAAGAACCTCCCCTTTAATAATAAATTCTAAAATGTGAAGACCCTTTTTTCACCTTAGGACAGGAAATTTGATTCTTTACTAAGAATCCACACCCTTCTTTAGACTCAAAAGAGAGATCTTGTGTTTCTGTTTGTGGCCATCACCTAAGATGGCTACTTAACCACAGCTCCAGGTTTCTCAAATCTTCACCAGCCAACAATAACTTTCTTCAGATTCTTTCATCTCAAGTGAGCATAAACAACTCTCCTAATTCTTTAGTGAATGGTTAAAATACGGCTGTGATGTGCAACAAAATTTTACTGCTATGGTTCTCTAGCAATGTCTAGCCATTCTCTCAAAACTGAGAGAAGAATGGCCCAGGGAAGGCGACACAAATGCCTAACAACCATCCAAAATGGAATTAAACATTGTCTTCTCCTTGGGTCTAGATCAGAAAAAAAAAATTGTCCTAGACCTCTCTTCTCACTAAAAGTTGAATAAACATTAAACAATAGCATGATGCCTATGAAAATCACCATGATTTACTGCATTTATGACATCTTGCTAATGGGACCTAGTGGGCAGGAAGTAGCATATATATATCCTCAATAATCTTGATAAAAAAATATGCATTCCAGATGACAAAGTCCAGGAAAATTCAAGGACCTGTAGCCATGACAAATTTTGGGGTATCCAATGTTTGCAATATTCCTTTTAGGTCCAAAATGAAATACATGTTGCTTTAACTTGTACCTCCCATGGTTAAGAGAGAGTCACAACACTTGGTGGCCTCTTTGGACTTTGGAGACAATGTAAAATGCATTTGGATGTCGTGCATCTGCCAAATAACCCATACAGCTGACAGTTTTGAGAGGGATCAATACAAGTAAAGACAGTAAAACTGGATTCAGCTGGGTCAAGCTTCAGTGTAAGGAGTGATGCTAACTAGTCTCTATGAACTATTGTCTAGTAATCTATTATGGCATAACAAACCACCTAAAGTCATAATTACTTAAAACCACAACAATCATGTGTTCAACTCACAAATCTAAAATTTGAACAGGGCTCAGTGGAGAAGACGCATCTCTCTTTTACAATGTCTCAGCTGAAATAACCCAAATGGCTGACGGGAATGGAAGCTCTCCATGTGGTCTCTTCCTGTGGTTTTCCCATGTATCTTGAGCATGGCAGCTTTGGGATATTTAAATTTCCTGGATGGATGCTCAGGGCTCTAAACAGGAAAATAGAACCTGCCAGTCCTTCTTTAAGAGGCTATGCTCAGATTTGGTTATACATCACTTCTGCCATACTTGGTCAAGCCAATAAATAAGCCAGCCCAGATTCAAGAGCAGAGTAATTAGAATACTTTTCAGTGAGCTTAGTAAAAAAGAATGTGTAGCCACCTTTAACCTATCTGTGACTGTATAGATTTCTGTAACAATCCTATGGTAGGCCTTAAAGTCAAAATCATAGCAGAAGCTGTGGACAAAGCCATGCCCTCCTTAACAAGAATGTATTATCTTTTTGAGAAACAGTTCTAGGCTTGCTGTTAAATTCTGATATAGACTAAACATATGACTATGGGACACCAAGTGACCTGAGTACCACATCATCAAGTGGGTGTTATCTGATCCACCAAAGGAAGACAAGCAAGTCTAATAATCCTCCATTTCCAAACGGAAAAGATATGTACTTTACCAGAAGGCAGGCCCTAAATACACAGTAACATGGGTGGGGGTCTCACATTCCCGGGATGCCTGTTCCTGGTTCCTATTACTTAGCTCTCAGGAAACACGTGCACCTCATTCGGAATTCCCTCCGACTAATTGAGAAGGAAAAAAATCTTAAGTCTGGTTTACAGATCGTTCTTCATGATATCCCAGCACCTGGATGTTGGATTATTAGGGCTCTACATTTTCCATTTAGGGTGGTCCTGAAGGATGGTAGGAATGGACACTTCACATGGGAAGAACATCCAGTGCCACGTTCAGTATTGTGTTATCTAGGATAAACGATACTTACTATTAAGGAGAGATGGATTGCTGACATATGATTGGAGATGATGTCTATTGTTGGGGGAATCTTGCTGGCTCCCTCCGAATATGCCTACATGCAACTGAACAAGTGAAAGAAATAATTCAGCAGCTTAATGTAGGTAGGATCATCAGGAGTTCATGAGAAATTTATTCTCAGGAATAAATTTCAAAAGACCTGTCAGCTCAAGAAACTGTCCAATAAAGGTGTTGGCTGAAAGCAAAGGAAATATGAAATGAGTAGGTGAGAAAGAAATTACTGCATATCAAATATGACCTCATGAACAGCTGTAAAAACTACGATGATGACCAATATTTTTTCAGTGCTCTGTTACGCTCTTATTCTTATATGGTTCCTTTTATTTCCCACTCTCCTTGTCTATGATTTTATACAGAATGTGCAGATAATGATATCTCAGTGCAGAGATTACAGGATATCAAGATGCTGCTAAGTTATGAACTAAAAAGAGAATGAATATAAAGCAGAAATTAATGCATGAACTGATGAGACTTTGTGCCATCACTTTCAAATAGAAGATTTGTTTTTGTTTGTACAGGGAATGAATTCATTATGTTAGGCAGAAACACTTTGAAGTTATGATGAGTTTATTTGGAATTTTAAATATCATAAGATGGGTAGGGTTGAATGTTGAAAAGCCAAAAGGGTACAGTGGGGCAGAGACTGCACATTGGCTCACTCAACACCAATTCCACCCCCAGTTGAGCCTCCCTTCCTGTGTTGCAGTGATTGGAAATGGAATTTGCACATTAACATACCAAAGGAGAATAAACATTATTTTAACAAATGCAAAAAATATCATCTTGCAAAAACCAACTTGCATTCATAATCATTTAAGAGCTCTTAACCAACAAGAAATAAGAATTAACTTGCTTAATTTAAAAAAATAATTTACCACCATAGCAGCAAAAAATCACACCTCATGTTTAAATAAATATAAATGCATTCTATTATTATTGATGCTTTTCCAAACTAACACAATAAATTGAGAAAAAAATGAGATGCAAATAATTAAAAAACATAAAAGTACGTCATTATGTTTAAGTGATATATATTTGTCTGTAAGAAAATAATAGTAATAAAAACAATTATAGTACCATTCAACATATATTAAGTGCTTACTATATCAGGCACTTTACCAAACTGTTTATCTACATTAAATAACTTAATAAAAATAAATTATTAACAAAAGCTATATTCTTTATTAAAAGAATAGATTCTTCAGAAAAATATTATGATTATTTGAAGTTCAGCAAGTAGTTTGATATATGCATAACATACACAACAAAATAATGTTAATGTAAATATTTTTAATCTAAAAAGAAAAACAAATACAAAAAGCTTAGTTCCCAAGAGAAATAAATGGATTAAGAAAACAGGGTAACACCTGTATGAAGAAAATTAGAAAATATTATTGAGTGACATAAATGGACAAGCGGCAAGATACTCAAATGTCCTAGAAGAGAGGATTCAATATGACATATATTTCATTTCTTCTTTATATATGTCAGTGTAACTCAAAGCAACATACCAATAGAATTTTTGCTAAAAATTGACAAACTGAGTCTAAAATGCATATGAAAAAGTAAATGGTAAAAATAACCAAGAAATTACATACATAATGAGTGTGATGTGCACTGTCTGGGGGATGGTCAGGCTTGAGGCTCTGAATGGAGGGGGGTGGGGGGCAAGGGAAATGTATGTAGCCTTAACATTTATACCCCCATAATATGCTGAAATAAAAAAGAAAAAAAAAGAAAAGAAAAGGGACACGGGCACTGGATTAATCTCTAAACCTCATTTCAGCCTATTCACAATAAAGAGTTAGCAGGGCTCTAAACTAAAAAAAAAAAAAACAAAAAACAAGAAATTAAACAACTAAATGAGGAATCGAGATTTATTTTAAAACTATGGTAACTAAAACATTTTATTATTCCACAGAGAGAGACAAATATATCCATGGAGATAATTTTAGAAACAATGGAAACCAAAAAACAAAAATAAACATGCACATAAATGAAAACTCAATATATGACAAAGGCAGAGTCACAAATTAAGTGAGATGGAAAAATAAAATATGATCCCGAATGGATTAAATAAGCAAGTATAAAAAACAAGCCGAATAGTTTAAAACTCAGAATAACATATAGGA
This sequence comes from Lepilemur ruficaudatus, assembly GCA_963574885.1. NCBI lineage: Eukaryota > Metazoa > Chordata > Mammalia > Primates > Lepilemuridae > Lepilemur > Lepilemur ruficaudatus. The sequence goes on along the minus strand of CAUYRT010094198.1, from coordinate 1,907 downwards.
GAACAATTTTATGACATCAAAATAGAGAGAAATTTCTTAAACAAAATGTAGGAAGCTCAAATCACAAAAAAATACATGGCAGAATTAACATATTCCACATGGTAAAGTAACTATAAATAAGGCTAAAAGATGAGCAATAGAATGGGGTAGATATTTGAAATATATATAGCATGTAATAAATTGTTTTTCAGATTATATAAAGAATTCCTACACATAAAAAATAGAAAAATTAGTAAAGTGTTTGAACAGCAATTCACTGAGAAGGAAACTCAAATGAGCAACAAATGAGGTTGGGTACCTGTAACTGAGTTTTGTTTGGTATGGGATGTGCATAGAAGTGATGAATGCCACTTACGGTTCTGAGAAAAGAAGAAATGAATGGAATTGGAGAAGGAAAAGTAATAGAAGGAAGAGGAAGTAGGAAAAAATGAAGAGAAAATGGAAAAGAAAAAATAAAGGAGCAGGAGGAGGAGGAAGAGAAGCAGAAGTTAAAACTTTGTAGCAAAAGTAAAGGTAACATATTCATGACAGCAGGGATAAACGATAAAGGATGGTCAACTTCCACCATCTTATTTATTATGCAAGACATTGAGAGTTCAAGATTTGTTACTGCAGCATAGCCTAACCATAACCTGACTAATAAGACACACAACCTGGTTTAGCCACAGCTTCCACATCCCAGTTAATGACAACTCCATTCCTTGAAATGTTAAAATAAAAGCCTTGATGCCATTTCTACCTCCTCTTTTTCTTTACTATCCAACATCCAATCCATCAGTGAATCTTGCGGCTTTCCTTCAGAAGACATCCAGAATCTAATTTTGATAGTCATCTTCCAAGTGGTCATAATTTATCACTTGGATTATTGCAGTTCTCTAAAAATTATTCTCTCTCTCTACTGCCTTACTCATTCTTCTATAGTCTAATCTTAACCCAGGAACCATAGTGATTCTTTTGAAATGTATGTCAGAATTTCTTTAACATATTATGTCAGTAGTGTAGTTGCCTTAAATCTTCCAAAGTTCTCCTATAAACCAAAAGAGAAACCCGTATAGTTAAGACAATGGCAACAACAAACCCCAGAATATGAGTTTATCTTGGTGACAAACCAGCAACACAGTAGGACATGCACAAGACCAACAGCTGTGTAACAAGAGAGCATGAAGTGAAAGACAAACTAAGTAGGTTAAAAGTCATAGAAACCAAAAAGTCACTAATAAACATAATTCCCCGAAAAGAAAGGACTTGCCCTGAGAAGAAATCTGGGGAGAAAAATCTGAGAACAAATAGTGAAGTTAGGAAAAAGTCCTCACAGGCTCAGAGTTGCAGATAAGTTCCAAAAGGACACAGATGTGGGGAAAAACAAACTGGATGTGATGGTTCTACCCATCAATAAAATCTCACACATATCCAGAATAATGCCTCATCCCCCTGAACAACCAAATTGAAATAGGAAGGAGCCATGGGAATGGAAGGAGAGAGAGAATGAGAGACTGTTTGAGAATGAAAGACCGTTTGAGAAGTTCAGAGAAAGGAAGTCCCAGGAAGAACTTTAAGAATAAATGCTTCTTATTAATAGCTGGTCTTGCCACCAAAAAAAAAAAAAAAGTAACTCTGTGAGATGTTGGATATGCTAATTTGCTTCACTAACGTAACCATTTTACTACACATAACACCATGTTGTAAACCTCAAATATACACAAGAAAATTTATTTTTAAAAAATTCAGGACATACAAGAAAGTATTAATTATTATTAATGGATAAATTTTTTTTTCTTTTTTATTGGGGGAAAACTACAAAGCATTTACAGTATAATGTTTACAGTCACAATTTATAGTGAGCTGATCTCCCAAAATATATTACCACTCAAGTTGACCTGTCTTGTTACATTCAAAAATCTACTCTG
>CAUYRT010094196.1:0-11888 GCA_963574885.1 Lepilemur ruficaudatus | reverse complement strand
GATGTTCTATCCACACCACTAGAACTTTCTCCACATCAGCAAGAAGGCTGTTTTGCTTTCTTATCATACAGCATGCCTTCCTCACTAAACTTAGTCATTTCTAGCTTTGATCTAAAGTGAAAGATGTATGATTCTTCCTTTTGCTTGAACGCCTCACTAGAGGCCATTGTAGGGTTATTAATTTCAGTATTACCGTGTCTCACAGAGTAGAGAGATCTGAGAAGAGGGAGAGCTGGATGGTGGCACAGTCAGAATACACACAACATTTATTAAGTTTGCCATCTTAAATGGTAACATCAAACAATTCCAATAGTATTAATAATAACATCAAAGGTCACTGATCACAAATCACTGTAACAGATGTATTAATGAAGAAGTTTGAAATATTGCAAGAATTACCAACAGGTGATACTGAGACGCAAAATGACTACATACTGTCATAAAAATGACACCAAAAGATTTGCCTGATGTGGAGCTTCCACAATCCTTTAATTTGTAAAAAAACAAAATGTCTGCAAAATGAAATAAGCTAAGTGAAGTAAAACAAGGCATACATGTATTGAAAGAAAAAACTGTCAACGTAGAAATTTAGACCCTGGAAATATGTTTTTCAAAAATAAAGGAGAGGCCGGGCACGCCTCATGCCTGTAATCCTAGCACTCTGGGAGGCCGAGGTAGGAGGATCGCTCAAGGTCAGGAGTTTGAAACCAGCCTGAGCAAGATCGTGATCCTGTCTCTACTAAAAATAGAAAGAAATTAGCTGGACAACTAAAAATATATAGAAAAAAAAATTAGCCGGGCATGGTGGCTCGCGCCTGTAGTCCCAGCTACTTGGGAGGCGGAGGCAGGAGTATCACTTCAGCCCAGGAGTGTGAGGTTGCTGTGAGCTAGGCTGACACCAGGGCACTCTAGCCTGGGGCAACAGAGTGAGACTCTGTCTCAAAACAAATAAAATAAAATAAAAAATAAAGGAGAAATAAAAACTTTTCCAGACATATTAAAAAAACCCACAAAAAAACCCCCATGAAGCATAATAAAGAGAAGTGCAATAAAACAAGATATATCTGTGTATTATTTTTAGCTGAACCATTTGGAACTAAGCTGTAGACATCAGGACATATTACCCTTAATATGTCAGCATGCATCTCCTAAAGATAAGGACATTTTCTTACATAGCCAAAATAGCATTATTGTTAATTTTCTTTGCTGTGATAATTCTTTAATGTACTCTAAAATCCACCCATGTTTAAATCTCCCTTTTGTACTGAACTTTTATGGCTCTTTACACCCATCCCCACCAAACCAGGATTCCTTTAAAGTTTATTCATTCATTGCATTTGCTTGTTAAGTCTTTTTGATCTGTTCTATCTAAATAGCCTCACCTCTTTCCCCTTTTAAAATGTCATTGATTTTTTTTTGAAGAGATCAAGACAGTTGTCTCATAAAATAACTCACATTCTGAATTTGCCAGGTTTTTCTCTGCTCATGTCATTTAGCTTGTTCCTGTATTCCCCCTATACTAGCTGTTAATTATAAACTAGGATTTAGTTTCAAATTAAACATTTTGGGCAAGATTACCTAATAAGTGATTCTGTATACTTCATATGCCTCTTATCAAGAGACATATATGGTCCAGTCCCACTGTGATGCTAAATTTGATCACTTAGTTGAGGGGATTAAGGTAAGGTATATTTTACCCACTGCAATTAGCAAGTAATCTGTGGCATGATAAATTAGCACTGTGGTTACAATCTGTTCTCCAATAATCTTTTACCTAAAAGTTTGTAGTATCTTCTGCTAATCCTTGTCAGGCTTACTTTTAAATTTCGGTGTTAATAATGTTTTATTAGTCTACAGATGGAAACAGAATTACAGGAATTGTAAAATATCCTATGGGGCAAAGTTAATACAAGTCTGATTTTGTGATTTATTTTAAGGTTTTTAATGATGAATTTAAGATATCTCTTGTTACGAATTTTAAAAGTAACCTGGTTTGAGAAAAATGAAAAAAATTCAATGCCTGTGTTTTCCTGTATTCTTGAGAAATGTGTTTAAATTTTTCCTAGCCTACATTTATTGCACAGGAATAGCCAGAAATACAATGTAAAGGAATGGTAGCTCTACTGAAATACATTTTGAGAAAATTGTTTGTTTTCTGGTGGAATGGGAGAAGTACTGGATTGAGACTCAGAAATCAGGATTCTAGGCCTCACTCTACCACTATGTGAAATTCAAGAATTACAAGTTTTAAACTTTACTGCATGTTCTCATTTCATAGTGATTGTGTTGGTAAACATTTATGAATAAAGAATGAATTTATGATAATGAAGTTGCTTACTTTTAGAAGTGAACCTCATTTTTATTAAGCCAAATATAAATATATGTAATATAAAATTGAATTTATTTCTGAACTAATTAGCATTTAGTAGGTGACTGTTTTAAAGGAGGTTTTGTAGTAGGATTTCCTTAAGTAACATGTTCTCTCATTAAAAATATGACATTTAATTCATGAAACAGTTTACCCACACATCTAGCATATAATTGTCTTGTCTGTGGTGGAGCTAGGACTTCAGTGCAGGCAGTCTGGCTCCAGAATTTGTGCTCTTGCTGCTTTTCTTGTTTTATCAGGGCAATGAGAGAATTGGATATGTAATATTCACCAAGTAATATAAAAAAATCATTCTTCAGTATTTATGTCATTCATTGAGTATCTGCTATGTACCGGTGGGGAGGGTACTTGGAGAGACACCTTGAAGAGTAGGCAGTAGTTGGACTAAATTAACAAACGCTACACATTAACTGACTGTACTTACAATGTTTATTGAAAAAATTGAAAAATATAGAAAAGATAATGAAGAAAAACAAGGTAGTGAATTGCTAAGAGTATGAGGTTCGGAGTCAAACGTGAATATGAGTCTCAGCTCCACTTTTTAACCTAAGTCTCACTTTCTTATCTATAAAATAGGATTATACTACCTGATAGGTTTGTTATGTGGTTTCAATGATATGTTTAGGACAATGCCTAGTATCTAATTATTAAAAAAACTATTAGTTATTGTAAAAGTCTCTCATAATCCACATAGATCATGCCTATTTTGATGTACATAGAAGCTCTTTTACTTAATGTAATTGGGACTGTGGTATTCAATTTAAATATTAACATAAAGGGATTAAAAATGATAAATTTTATCTTAAATATTTTATTTTGCTTAAAAAAAAGATGTAAAGCAGTCTATGATCCACTTTGTGTTGGATGATTTTCCCCCTAGTCTTTTACAGTTGATTTCCTATACCTGATTTAGCAGTAATTTTTTTGTAACTAGCCTTTGAGTCTTTCTAAATGTTCAGCTTCATTTTCGTGGAAACAATTCTCTTTTTACATTCACAATTTCATTTATTTGTGTAATATTTAGTTAAGCTGTATAATTATAACAAATACATGAACAACTAATTCTTGGTAAGTTGAGAGCAGAAATATACTGGTTTGATAAAAAATAAGCTTAACTAGTGGTTTAGTAATTTACTGGAAGCCTTTATAGACAGAATGGAGAGTGTTGGTTAATTTGCCAAATTAGTCTATTAAACAGGTTGGATAAGAGAAAATAATGTTGCCTTGCTTTCTAGTATTTCTGAGTATATGGATGGGGTGTACTGTACAGATATTTAAACAAAAAATGCAAGGCTACCTAATCATAATATGTCAATTTAGTTTCAGCTCTTCCAAGTTTTTTGAAATTTGTGCCTTTGGTTTTTCTTTATGAAGCAGTGGTACAGTGGACAAGTCAGAGTTTGCAGGTGTATCTGAGAAGCCAGGTATGCCCAGCTGCTGGAGTGGTACCATGACCAGTAAAAAGTCTATGAAGAGCCCCTGCATAGCTACCTCTTCTGTGGTTCACAGACAAGCTTTTGGCGGTGGACCTGGGGCTGCTGTTTGGTCAGCAGGCTTGGCAAGCAGGAAGAAGAGCTGTATGCAGAGTACAGTAGAGACATGGTGGAATTTGCTGGCAACTCTGTATTTCTCTATCTAACCATAATCTTCAGAGAGTATTTTTGTTCTTTTGGCCAACTCTAACCTGGAACCCTGTGAGAAGAGGGTTCTGGGAAATGTAGTTTGAACTTAACCAAGTTGTCACAGTACAAACTGCCACAGCAGTTAAGGATGAAAGCCACAGTGGAGGATGTTAGAGTTGTGGCAGTCCACAGTGATAACAGATCTAGGCTCATACTAATTTGAGAGAGCAAGTTGCTTAAGCTCTCCAAACCTTTCATCAAATAGGGAGATAATACTAGAATCTACCATATAGAATTGTTGTGAGGATTAACTGAATTGTTTATAAAGTTCTTAGTATCAGTATCAGCATAATATAAGACATTATGAATAGTAGCTTTTATTGGTAGTAATTACAGTAGTAATGAGATGAGATTGAGAAATAGGAAGGGTTATTTTTTAAAAGATGAGGGGAGGGAAGAGAGAAGATGAGTGGAGATAAGAATAAAGTAGAAGACATAGTTTCTGTATTTGAGAATATTGTAATCTAGCTGCAGAGGGCAGATGTAAATCTATGGAATATTTAGGAAACTATTATATGAGGTAATATCTTGTAAGAAAGATGAATCTGCCGTGATGAGTGGAGAGATAGCAAGTGCTGTCATTCCAGTGTAGTTAGGGTAAAGTGACAATATATGTGAAATGCCTAGCACACTGACAGTCCACAGATGATAATTCTTTTCCATTATCATTTATACTGTCAACAGAAAAGAAGCCAAACTCTGTAAAATAATTTTGAACAAATTTATTCTGAGCCAAATTTGAGGACCATGACCCAGAGCCATGCCCAAAAAGCCTTGAGCAAGTGGACTCACAGTGGTTGGGTTACAGTTTGGTTTTATACATTTCAGGGAGACAGGGGTTACAGGTGAAGTTGTAAATCAATACATGGAAGGCATATATTGGTTTGGCCCGAAAAGGTGGGCCATCTTGAAGCGGGGAGGCCTTACAGGTTATAGGTGGGTTGAAAGATTTTTTGACTTGTGATTGGTTGAAGGCATAAATTTTGTCTAAAGGCTTGGAATGTTTTAAGATAAGGAGGTCTGTTAATCAGAGACAAGCCACCAGACATGTATTTGTTGTGTAAATTGAGGACCTGTAGGTTTGTCTTGCATACCCTTAGGCCTACTAATGAGTTACAAAGGATGTCTTCAAGAAGGGAGGAGGGCATGATGAGGCATGTCTGACCTCCCTCCTCCTGGCAGACAATTTAGTTTTAAGATGTCCCCTTGGACAGGAGGGAGTCCATTCAGTCAGCTGGTGGTGGTGGTGGGGGGAAGTCTTAAGATTTTATTTTAGTTCACAATATTAACAGATGGAAAGATGACCACGGGAGGAGGACAGGGACCACTTAAACTGATTCTCTAAAAGATGATTAGGACAAGTGGAAAAAAGGAAGGAAGCATTTCAGATGGTGCAGAGATAAAAGGTAGCCATCAATAAGGTACATGCAGCACTTTGTACCAAAGGTATCATTTGTAAGTAGGAGTACCTACTGACTCTTTGCTTCTTTTGGTTATCTATTTGTAATTTCTAGAGATTGTGTTTGCTCCTATTTGGGTCAGTTTCCTACCTCTGGACCATCAATCACTCCTTTCTATCTTGTATACTATAGTTGTTCAATATTATTGTTCCACTCCGTTCTTTTCAGTTCCCCAATTAAGCGTTTTATTCTTGTTCTGTACAATTAATATTTGTTTAGGTTGACCATATGTACCAATTTCTTGCTAGCTTTGGTTCTTTTGGAATCACTTTCCTTCTTTATGAATTATATCTTTTAGAAATTTCTCAACTAAGGGTCTTTTGGTGGGAAACTATTTTTTGTTTACCTGAAATCTGTAGATATTGTTCTTGAATATTTTAGTTGTGCATGAAAATCTGGATTGACAGTTTTTTAATATTTTTCTCCTCAGCATTTTGAAGATATTCCATTCTGTCTTCTGCTATATAATCAGAAATAGGCCATATGGATACTTTTTTAATAATGTTTTTAATATAACATTAGAATGTATATAATTGGCTTTTGGATGGAAGTACTCCTATTGGTTTTCCTTTTTGCTTACTATTTTACTTTTAAACTTTGCTGAACTTTAATTGAAAATCTTACGGAGTGTCAAAGAGTATCAGTAAAATAAGCCTGTAAGAAATTTGTAATCTAGTTTTAGTTCATTTATATAATTATTACCAAAATGTCTGACTACCTTCCTACATTAGCACTAAAGATAAACAGATAAATTAGTCATTGTTTTTATAATCATTTTGGTGGGGGGATGGACATACTAGGGTGACCATATAATTTTTTATCCAAACTAGGATACTTCTGGGTATGAAAAGAGACTGTGTTAATAATTATCCTGGGCACGTAATGTGCTGGTGGTTTCAGAGGTGTATCTCTATACTCATCAAGTTGTATATATTAAATATGTACAGCTTTTTTATGTCAATCATACCTCAATAAAATGGTTTCAAAAAATTATCCTGGGTTAACAAAAATAGGCTGGGACTGTCTTTAGCAAACTGGAATGCATGTTTTACCCTATATATATGTACAAATGACTGTGGACAGTGAAATATTTACAAAATACCATGGGAATATTTAATAATATAAAATATAAATGTTCTAAAAGTTAATAGTAAATATAAAAATATAAGTAGTAGCATAATATTAGAATGCTGAAAGCATATTTAATTAAGCAGTGAGGGCAGTGGTACTATTGATCTTACAGGAATGAAGTATACCTAGATGTTAGCCTAGCCTAATGAAAACAAGAAGTAAATAGACAAAAGCCTTCGTTTGGTAAAAATCAAAACAAAACAAAACAACTTAATTCCAAATTGGGTAGGTAGAAGACCACGCCCAGAAATAGGGTGCAAAGTGCTCAGAAAGCCAGTGAAGTTAACTGGAAATAGTTTCCTGAATACATTAGTTTGAGATGCATGTTAGGAGTAAGGATTACTAGAGAAGAGAGGGAGATGGGCATTCGGGGGATGGTCAGAAGTCAAGGCCCGGGAGTGGGATCTAGCAAGTCTTTTGGGAAAAGCAGGTAGGTTGGATTGACTAAAACAGATGTGTGCTCTATTATGTTATGGTTGTGAGGAGAGTCAAATTGGAGATTTGTTTACTTGAAGAGTTTGTTAATGGACTACATGCAAAGTGTCCTTAGGTGCTGTGGGAGATATAAAGATAGGTAAGTAATATTTCCTGCCCTCAAGGTGCTACCTGTATAATTAAGACAGAAAGGTATGCAAACAACCTTTTTACAAAACATACAATGAGGGGGATTATAGGAATTGATTTGAGGAGAATTGGCTAGCCTTGGGTTTTTATGTTGGTATTTGAGGTTCTGGCAACATGTGTTGACTTCATAATTCTGACTGAGAAGTACTATGCTTGATATTATTTGCAAATTTTGATTTATATGATAAGCAGCAGAAAGTGTTAACTCCTTTCAGCAAAATATGAATGTGTTTAATATAGATCTGTTTTGACTGTAGCTCTCTGGTCATGGCTTCATTATACCAGTATTAAGGCACATATTTTACTTACTTTTAAAGCTGTGGAAGGATTTTTATAATTTTTTTTTTTAAAGAAGTTGGTATTTTGTCATTTTTTAAATCAAGAGATTGGTGAGGGGAGCGTATTGGTACATAGTAGACATGTGTTAAATGTTGGTTGAACAAATAAACCAATGAGAGGCAATATGATACACAGTAGTCCCTTGGTATCCATGAGGGATTGGTTCTAGGACAGCGCCCCCCTCACCCTTCATGGATACCAAAATCTTCAGATGCTTAAGTCTCTTATACAAAATGGCATGACATAGTATTTGCAATATAACCTATGCACATAAATCATCTCTAGATTACTTGTAATACCTTATATGATATAAATGCTATGTAAATAGTTGTTATACTATATTTTTTTATTTGTATTTTTACTGTTGTTTTTAATTCTTTTTTTTTTTTGAGTCAGAGTCTCACCCTGTTGCCATGGTGAGACGGCTAGAGTGCCGTGGCGTCAGCCTACCTCACAGCAACCTCAAACTCTTGGGCTCAAGTGATCCTCCTGCCTCAGCTTCCCGAGTAGCTGGGACTACAGGCATGAGTAGCTGGGACTACAGGCATGTGCCACCATGCCCGGATAATTTTTTCTATATATTTTTAGTTGACCAATTAATTTCTTTCTATTTTTAGTAGAGATGGGGTCTCGCTCTTGCTCAGGCTGGTTTCAAACTCCTGACCTTGAGTGATCCACCTGCCTCGGCCTCCCAGAGCACTAGGATTACAGGCATGAGCCACTGCGCCCCGCCATGTTTAACTTTTTTAAAAAACTGTGAACGTTTGAGCTCAGGAGTTTGAGACCAGCCTGGACAACATAGGGAGACCCCATTTTTTTAAAAAAATTTGATCTCAGCCAGTTTTTAAAAAAAGACAAAAAATAAAAAAAATTTTTAAAAAAATTGACACTTTCACCAGAAGTATACCTTGTTTTAGTTGCATAACATCCTTGCCAACACATCAGCCAGCCAAGTCTTTTGGAATCTCATTGTGGCTTTTTTTTGGGGGGGAGAGGTGAAAAGGAAGGAATTTTGTTTTTGTTTTTGTTTTGAGCAGTTTTAGGCTTACAGAAAAACTGAATAGAAAGTATAGTGTTCCCATATATCCTTTTACCCTCTTAACCCCTCTGGTTTCCACTATTATTAACATCTTCCATTAGTGTGGTTCATTTCTTACAAGTGATCAGCCAACACTGATCAATTATTGTAAACTAAAGTCCAAAGTTTACATTAGCATTCACTGTGTATTATAAATTCTGTGAGTTTTGACAAATGAAATATAAGGATATGTTTCCATCATTATAGTATCATACAGAATGATTTCACTGCCCTAAAAAATTCTTTGTGGTCCACCTGTTCATCCCTCCCTCCTTCCTCCTGAATGCCTAGTAGCCACTGATCTTTTTACTGTCTCCATAGTTTTGCCTTTTCTGGAATGTTATACAGTTGAAATCAACATTATGTAACCTTATCAGATTGGCTTCTTTCACTTAGTAATATGCATTAAAGATTCCTCCATGTCTTTCCTTGGCTTGGTAACTCATTTCTTTTTATTTCCTGAATAACATTCCATTTTATGGATGTGCAACAGTTTTGTTTATTCATTCACCTACTGAAGAGCATCTTGGTTGCTTCCAAGTTTTGGCAATTATAAATAAAACTGCTATAAACATGTTCAGGTTTTTGTGTGGATGGTAAGTTTTCAACTCGTTTGGGTAAATACCAAGGAGCATGATTGCTGCATCATATGGTAAGAGTGTGTCTAGTTTCTAAGAAACTGCCAAACTGTTTTCCAGAGTGGTTGTGCCATTTGACATTCTCAGAAGTGTAGCATGTGAGCATGTTATTTGCACAGCTTCCTTGCCAATACTTGGCCAGTCTTTTGGAATCTAGTTGTTTTAATTTACATTTCCATAACAACGAATGATACTGAACATCTTTCATGTGCTTATTTGCCATCCATATTATCTCTTTTGGTGAAATGTATGTCCAGATCTTCTGCTCATTTCTCTAGTAGATTGTCTTTCTTGGATTGTAAGAACACTTTATATATTCTAGATGTAAGTACTTTGTCGGACATGTACTTTGTATGTATTTTCTCCTAGTCTGTGGCTTGTGTTTTCATTTTTTAAATGGTGTTTTCTGAAGTCTGAAGTTTTGATCTTCAGAAGATATCATTAAAAAAATGAAAAGAAATCTTTGTAAAACTCAAAATCACCGAGATTTTTTCCCCCTAATTTAAGCTTTTGTATTCAGGCCAGTGATTCATTCTGAGTTAATTTTTATATATTACAAGGTAGGGGCCAAGGTATCCATTTGTTCTACCACCATCTATAGAAATCATCCTTTCCCCATTGAATAACCCTAACACCCTTTTAAAAAACAGAGAGAGAGAGGGGGGGGGAGAGAGAGAGAGAGAGAGAGAGAGAGAGTGTGTGTGTGTGTGTGGGGGGGGGTATGGATCTGTTTCTAGACAACATGTTCTATTTCATTGATCCTTTGTCTATCTTTATGCCAATACCCCACTGTCTTGATTATTATAGCTTTATAATAAGTTTTCAAGTGAGATAATTTTAAGTTCTCTAGCTTTCTTCTTTTTCAAAGTTGTTTTGGAATTCCTAGGTCCTTTATATTTCCATATAAATTTTACAATCAGCTTTTCAGTTTTTACAAAATAGCCTGCCAGAATATTTACTGAGATTTCATTGAATCTGTTTGTTAATTTGTAGTGAATTGCCGTCGTAACAATATTGAATCTTCCAATCCATGAACATAGCATTTCTTTCCATTTATAGGTCTTCTTTAATTTCTCTTAGCACTGTTTTATAGTTTTTTAGTTACAGGTCTTGAAAGTATTTTGCCAGATGTGTCTTTATTTCATAATTTTCATGTTCTTGTAAATGACATTTTATACTTGATCTTAGCCAAAAGGCAGAGAAGCAACATAAATGACACTTAAAAAAAATAATTCAATTTTCTGTTGCTACAATATAGAAATCCACTTGAATTTTGTGTATTGATTTGTATCCTCCAACCTTGCTAAATTCACTTACTAGTTGCAGTAGTTTTGGATATTCCATAGGATTTTCTATATGGATGATCCCATTCTCTGCAAAGACAGTTTTATTCCGTTCTTTCCAGTCTGGATGCCTTTCGTTAATTTTCCTTGCCTAGCTGCACTAGCTAGAACCTCCAGCACAGTGTTGTTGAATGAAAGTTGTGAGACCAAACATTCTTTGCCTTGTTTTTATTTTGTTTTTATAATAGCTTTGTTGAGATGTAATTCATATACCATATAATTTACCCATTTGAATTGTATAATTCAATTTTTTGTTAGTAATTTTTATGAAGTTGTGAAACTATGGTCACGATCAGTTTTAAACATTTTCATTATACCAAAAAGACAGTTTGTGCCCTTTAGCCAATATCTCCCAATCCTCCCATTTCCCTAGCCTTAGGCAAGTACTAGTCTATTTCTTGCTCTTTAGATTTGCCAATTCTAGATATTTCATATAAATAAAATCATAGAATATATGGCCTTTGTATCAGACTTCTTTCACTTAGCGAAATGTTTTCAAGGTTCATTTATGTTGTCTGATGTGTCAGTACTCCATTCTTTTTAATGACATGATAATATTTCCATTTTATCAGTATACTAAATTTGTTCATTCATTAGTTGATGGATATTTTGGTGGTTTTTGCTTTGCATCTATTATGAATAATAATGCTATGAACATTTGTGTACAACTTTTTGTGTAGACATGTGTTTTTAATTCTCTTAGGTAGTAGAATTGCTGGATCATATGGCAACTATACAGTTAACCTTGTGAGGAACTGCCAGACTGTTTTCCAAAGTGGCTGCACCATTTTACATTTCTACCAGCGCTGTATGAGGGTTCCGGTTTTTCCATATCCTTGTCAACACCTGTTATTATCTTTTTTCTTTAAGGGCAGTCTCGTTCTGTTGCCCAGTCTGAAGTGCAGTGGCCCAGTCATAGCTTACTGCAGCCTTCAACCCCTGGGCTCTCAGCCTCCAGAGTAGCTGGGGCTACAGAAATGTGCCACTACACCTGGCTAATTTTTCTTTTTTCTTTCTTTCTTTCTTTCTCTCTTTTTTTTTTTTTGTAGAGATGGGGTCTTGCTATTGCTCAGGCTAGTCTTGAACTCCTGGCCTCAAGCAATCCTCCCACCTCGGCCTCCCAAAGTGTTAGGGATTATAGGTATGGGCCACTGCACCCAGCCTGTGTTTTTTTTAAGAGACGGGGTCTCGTTATGTCACCCAG
>CAUYRT010094195.1:0-16133 GCA_963574885.1 Lepilemur ruficaudatus | reverse complement strand
TTTTTTCCTCCTATATTTTCCTCTCTTTTCCCTCAGGTGAGCACCACGCAGGTAGGTGTCTTCTCTGGTTATGGGATAGAAGGGAACGAACAGTACAGTAGAAGCAGCAGAAATTTACCAGCGACACTTTCTGGCTTTTGTTCCAAAACCCAAGTTCAGATAGAGAAGAGGCTTCCCCTAATAGGGGCAGAATGATTTGGGAGAAACAAGAGGGGCCAAGGTAAACCCGTTTACTGAAAAGAAACATCCTGGGGCGGGGGTGGGGAGGGGAACGAGAGCAGAGGGACACAAGCTCCGTCGCCTGGCAGAGCTCCCGCAGGGGGTCAAATTCCAGGAGACAGGCTTCATGGTGCTTCAAGTGATGGTGGAGCACACAATCCAGACCCACCATCCCACCGAAGATAAGGAAACAGCTGGATACAAGATTTTAAGATCTCCCTAGAAGCACAAAAGAGTGACGAGATATGAATAAAATCTGAGAAGGCGGCAATTTAGAAAGGTATCTAGTAAAAATATCCTTAAGAAACAAAAGGGCAATTAAAGCATTCTTAAATGAAAGAAAATGAAAAGAATTTATTGCCAATAGACATACTGCAAAATCATGGCTAAAGGAAGTTATTGAAATAGCAAGAAAATAATCAAAGAAGGAATCTTGAGACATCAGGAAGGAAGAACAAGGAAAAACAAACACAATAGACTTTCCTTCTCTTGAAGTTCTTAAACTACGTTCAAGGGCTGAAGCAAAACATAAAATTGTGCAATGTGGCTCTCAATGTATGTAGAAGAAAAAATTAGGACAATTATATTTTAAATGGGTGGGTAAAGAGACTTCAAGAGAGGTAAACTTTCTGCATTTCACTCTTACTGGTAAAATGTTGACGCCGTAGACCATAACAAGTTGTGTATGTATACTGTAATGCCTAGAGCATCCACTAAACAGTCTGTGCTGAGAAGTACACACAAATATACTACAGATAAATCCAAACGTAATTATAAAAGCAGTTCAAGTGCCCCACAGAGATGCAGAGAAAATAAAACAGAGAAACAAAATGAGAGGGAACACAAAGAAGAAAATAAAATGGCTTAAGCTCTGAAATATTAATAATCACATTAAATGTTAACAGTCTAAATACACAAAGGACAGATTGGCAGAGTGGAGTTAAAAAAAATGACCCAACTATATGCTGTCGAAAAGAAACTCACTTCAAGTGTAACTTTATTAAAACGTTGAAAGTAAAAGGGTAGAAATATGAAGATGAAATAAAGACATTTTTGGAGAGACGAAAATTGAGAGAATTCATTGCTAGCAGACAGACCCACGCAAAGGAAACACTAAAAGCTCTTCTATTGGCATGAGGAGAATGAACCCAGCGGAAGGTGAGAGCCGCAGCGAGGGAGGGGGATGGACGTGTGGGCACGTGGGGAGACAAAGACGACGTCGCCACTGGGCGGCGCCCGCTGCACACCTGGCAGAACGCCGTGGTCAACAAGACAGTAACAAATGTCGGTGAGTCTTTTAGTCCCTGTGTGCTGTTATCACAGAATACCGCAGGCTGGGTGGTTTATAAAGTGCAGAAATTCATGTCTCACAGTTCAAGAGGCTGGAAAGTCCAAGATCAAGGTGCCTGAGGATTGGCGTCTGGAAAGGCTGCTCTCAGCTTCCAAGCTGTTGCCTCGTTGCCGCGTGCTCCAGGGGACAGGCACGCCGTGCCTTCACGTGGCAGAAGGGACGGAGGGCAAACAGAGGGCGAGGGAGCACTCCCCTCAGCCTCAAGGCCTTTTACAGGGGTGCTAGTCCCATTCATGAGGGCCGACACTGCCTGACTCAATCACCTCCCAGAGGCCACATTTCTTAATCCTGTTGCACTGGGGATTACGTTTCAACATGAATTTTGCAGGGGACCTCATCATTAAAACAGCAGCAGTGAGGATGCAGAGAGACGAGGACCTCATACTTGCGGGTAGGATTGTAAGGTGGTGCCGCCACCTTGAAGAACAGCCTGGCGGTTCTGCGAACAGTTGAACATGAAGAAATTCCATTGTATGTGTATGCCCAAGAGAACTGAACACATGTCCACAGAAAAACATCTACACAGATGTCTGTAACAGCATGTTCATAAAAGCCAAAAAGTGGGAACACCCCAAACATCCATCAGTAGTGAACAGAAACCAAACGTGGGTATATCCTTGCAACGCAGTACCATTCATCAGTAAAAAGGAGTCAAGTGCTGATGTAGGCTACAATGTGGACACCCATGAAAACGATACGCTAAGTGAAAGAAACCAGACACAAAAAGACCATGATGATCCCACTTATATGAAATGCCAAACCAGGCAATTTTACAGGGACAGAAAGTAGGCCAGTGGTGGCGGGGGCCGGGGGAACAGAAGCCGGAGTTGGGGGGCGGGTAGTGGGGAGTATGAGTATGGGTATGAGTTTTCTTTTGGAATGATAAAAATGTTCTAAAATTGATTATGGCGATGATTGTGGAACTCTTGAAATAAACTTAAAAACATTGCATTGTACACTTTAAGCAGGAGAACTTCATGGTGTTCAAATTATATTTCAATAAAGCTGTTTTTAAAAAATCTAATTGAACATGGGCTGTATATACATTCTTATGGAACTTAAAATACACGTGGAATTATTAATACCATACACAAATCTATGTAAGTGGGAAGGTGGTGAGTGGAGTTAGAAGGATCTGAGGTCCCTGCATTGCCTGGGGAAGTGGAAAGGTAGCAATTAGCATTTTGTACTAAGAAGCAAAGGAGGGTATCAAAATTTCTAGGGCAGCCGCAATAGAACAGTCAAACTAAGA
The DNA here is from genome assembly GCA_963574885.1 of Lepilemur ruficaudatus. Taxonomy (NCBI): domain Eukaryota; kingdom Metazoa; phylum Chordata; class Mammalia; order Primates; family Lepilemuridae; genus Lepilemur; species Lepilemur ruficaudatus. Next base: position 13,311 of record CAUYRT010094195.1, on the reverse strand, counting down.
GAGGGCAAAAACAGAATAATAAAACATAATCAATCCCCAAAGGCAATAGCAGAGAGAGAATGAGCACAGAGGAGGTCACAGAAACAAAAACACAAAGTAAGGTAACAGATTTAAACCAGAAAATTGACTAAAACTAAATGGGCCAAATTCTCCAGTTGAAAGACGAAGGTTGTCAGAATGATTTTGCGAAACTCCATGTGCTACTTACGAGAGATACATCTAAAGCTCAAGGATCAGAGACGTGGAAAAAGGACGGACAAGCATCCACCAGGCAAACACTGACGAAAAGAAAGTCCGTGTGGCTTTGTCACTAGCAGGCAAGATAGCATGAAAGGAAAAATCACTGGAATATAGAAACACTTCATAATGATAAAGGTTACACTCACCAGAAAAATGTGGCCATTTTACGTTTGCATGTAGCTCACAACACGGCCTCAATGCAGCGAAAACGACAGAAACACAAGGAGCAGCAACCCACAGCGGTGGTGTGAGATCTCAGTAATCGGCACAATGCGCAGACAAAACTCAGTGTGAGATACACAGTCGACAGACTCGACCTAACCGGCGTTCGAAGAAACGAGCATCCCTCTGCAGAATGCCTTATTTTCAAGCACACACGAAACACCTTTGAAACACTGACCTTATTTTTGGCCATAAAACAAATCTGAATAAACGTCAGAGGACTGAAGTCACACAGAAGAATCTGACACAAAGTAACGACTCTGAATTAAGATATACCCATGTAAGTAACTCACAGGTCCAGGAGAAAAATCATCACGCAAATTAGAAAATATTTTGGGTTGAACGGAAATGAAGCAAGGCGCGTGCAAACATACGGCGGCAGCTAAGCGGCGCTTGGAGGGAAAGTTACAGCCGTGAGTATTTGCTTTGGAAGATAACTAGGGCTGGAAATTAATGAGCTAAGCATAGAGGCAAGTGCTTAAGACAAGAATTCCTGGCCAGCTGCAGGGCTCGGGCACCTTCAGCGTGAGTGCTGACCCGCAGGGTCTGCCTGGCACGCTGCTGCCGACCCGAGCCCAGGACCGCGCCGGGGCAGGGCTGGTGCTGCCCTGACGCTGCAGCGCCGAGCCCCACGGCCCAGGGAGTGAGGTTCTGGACTCTGATGTCCATCCTGGGCAGATCTTTGTGCAGTGCCACAGCATGAGCAACAGGTGGCCCTAGGGCAGCAGGCACTGGGGCTGGGGGGTCTAGCTTCCACGCGTTCCGGAAGCTGGAAACTAACGGGGTTGGCACTGGCTTCCCCTTGACTGGCCAATCCCCCTCCCCGTCTAATTCCCTTAACCCCCACTTGCAGGACCAAGGCAGGTGGTGAGTCCACTGGCCAACCAGACATCCAGTGAAGGACCAAAATGCCCTTGTCCCCTTCTCAGAGGTGCCTTCAACCTCTGTGGGGGGTTCTCAAAGCCCACTGTTCCCCAGCTCTCTCCCGTGAGGGCGAAAACCATGCTCTGCACAGGCAGGTAACTCTGGTACCCAGCCTTCCGCAAAGGGACTCCAAACACACAGAGACTCGCATCTGATGCTTATTTCTCCTCCAGGGAAGTCTACAGTGGGTGTTCCCATGCAGCTGGCAGTTCCCCGCCACCCATTGATCAGCGACCCAGGCCTCTTCCACCTCACGGACCTGAATCTTCACTGCCTGGTTGCCAAGGGAACCCCGACATTAATCCAGCTGGTGGGAGGGGACGGTGCACGGGGACCCCTCACCCACACTGCACTGGCTAGAGTCCCGTCGCTGAGCCACACCTTGTTGCGTTGCAAAGGCAGCTGGGAAATGCAGTCTAGCTTTTTGCCCAGGAGGAAGAAAAAGCGGGTTGGTAAAGAACCAGCCCACCCATGCAGCACTTTGGTTCTGGTAGAACGGCACATCTGAGAAACTCCTCCCAGTGTGGTAGCTGACGGCTGTGGGCAGCCCTCCAAGTTCACGGCGTAGCTTAGTTACTGCACTTCGGTCTCAGCTTCGGGCCTTAGCCACGAGTTCAGGCCAACAGGAACAGCCCAGCTCAATATCCTGCTATATGTGTATAACTCAAAATTAAATGGCCTTTCTTGAAACGTTGGTGGAGGCTTTAGCAGGTGTCCTGTGACTGCGATGGCTTTCAGAGGTTCATGGGCAAATCACATGAGCTTCTGCTGTCTTTGAGAATGCTGAGATCTGATCTGAGAGGGTTGGCAATTTCTATTAGTTTGCACTGTGGTGCTTGGCGTGTAACCATCAGGTTTCTATGAACACATGGAATCCAGAACATCCAGAAGTTCTGGAACATAAAGAAGGACCCCTGCAAGAGGTGGGGAAGTGGCAAAGCCAGGTGCGAGAGCGCAAGGACCGCAGAGCTGAGCTAGCGGCAAGGGGTGTGGCGCAGGCCGTGGGAGAGGCCGGAGCAGGAGCCCAACGCCAGAGAGACCACCCAGAGAGTGAGAAGATCCCCTCTGAGGCCGGGGGTAGATGAATACTTTGGGGTGAGGGAAGGGGACAGCGGCCACCCTTTCCTAGAACCAGCCACAGAGGAAGGCGCATGAGTCCCCCCCGGCACCTGAACACAGCACACCACACAACAGAGCACGCTGGATGCTGAGCAGGACGGCCACTGCCCGGGCATCGCAGGCCAGACTTCGAGAATTCCTAGCCGCGATACCCAGCACAAAAGGACTCCACGTGCCAGCGTGTGGCAGCGAGCATGCAGGGTGCTCCTCCTGACGCCTGCTAATGCAGTAAGAGAAGAAAACACAATTAGAAAATATTACAAAGTCAGAGAAAATGCCATTATTCGCAAGAGATGTGATTATACGAAAAATCCAAAAGAATTAACTTTACAACTTACAAAAACATTGAGATTTCAGTATGATGTCGTGTTAGTTCAGGCTGCTGTTAACAAGATACCAGGGGCTGGGTGGCTTAAACAACAAACATTTGTTTCTCACAGTTCCGGAGGCTGGGAAGTTCAACAGCAAGGTGCTGGCAGCTGCGTGCCTGGTGAGGGCTGCTCCTGGGTCGCAGATGGCCGACTGTCTTCTTGCTGTGTCCCTTCCTGGGGGCTCCACCCTCATGACCTACTCACCTCCCAAAGCCTCACCTCCTAAGCCCATTATAGTGGAGGTTAGGATTTCAACTCATGAATTTTGGGGAGACACAAACCTTCAGTCCATTGCAAGCGGAAGCATTGAAAATTGTACATTAATCAATAATTCTAATATGCACCCAGAGTAACCCATTGGGGAAAAAAAGAACTATGTTGCAATTGCAATAGGAAAAAGAAACGCTTATCAACAATCTTAAAAATAAATAATAATGTGGATGAAACTGCAAACTTCATACGGGACACAAGATGGGATTTAAATGAGAGATGTCACTTAGTCCCAGAGTAGATGACCGAGCATTGCAAAGATGTCAGAATTTTCAGAAAAGCTTCTAGGATGAATTAAATCTCAATACAAATTCTAACATTATTTTGTTTAATTGTAAAGTCTACCTGGAAAGATCCAACTTTGTAAGAGTGTGTGTGAGTGCACGTGCGTATTTGCAAATAAAAAAAGACCAGAGAAAATATACAGAAATTTTAACCATGTTTTTCTGGGTGGTGGGAGAGCAGGTAATTTTTTTCTCTGTAATACTGTATATTTTTAAAGTGTATAATATGTGTATATTACTATTATAGTCTGAATAAATCAATAAATGCTGAATAATTAAGTTCATCAGAAAAAGAGTTAACCGAGGAAGAGAGGAGACGATGGGGAGCTTGGACTCTGGCTGTGGGTGGACACGTGACGCCCCTGCTCGAGAAACGAGCACGGGCACCCACAGGCTCCTGGAACAGGAAATGAAAACGGGGCTGCGATGTGACTGGTCCATATGACACGGACCCAAGACACCCAGCTACCGTCTGGCACGTTGTCCTTCTGCTCAACCACTGAACGGTCACCGGGCGGCTTCCCTGCCAGGCCCTGGGTCACACAGCAGCGCCATCCTCAAGGTGCACAGCGCTGGGGAGACGCATGAGCTCCAGGGGTAACTGAGCAGGTGGGAGCCTGGGGCGGGGCGGGAGCACAGCCCAAGCATCCCTAGCCGGGCTGCGTGTTCAGGGAGGTCTCTAAGAGGAGTAACATCTCTCCTTCTTGCACAGCAACAAGAGTGAGAAGGGAGGCAGGAAGACTGGCCTTCTGGGCCTGAAGGCGGAGTGGCGGTGGGAGCAGAGAGCAGAATGGTCCGAGAGTTGTCAGAAGGTTTGAGAACTGCTGTTGGACCCTCGGCTCTGCGGCAGGCACCGTTCTACCCACTTATGGATGCCAAGGCCCAGCAGATCCGTTCATGCAACTAATTCAACGAGCGTGTGCTGAGTACCTGCTATGTGCCAGGCACTGTCAGAGGTGCTAACGAGACAGCTGTGAACACAACAAAGGAAACGTCCCTGCCTGACCTGTAATGTGTGTCATAGTCCAGCGGACACAGAGCTAAGTGAGGGACGGACTGACGACATACAGTATGTCAAAATTTCAGTAGGTTACAACATACACACACATGCACGCACACACACACAAAGCAAAAACCTGGACACACGTGCAGTAAATACGACACACACACCAGGTTAATATCTTTAATATAGAATGAGCTCGTACAAATTTATCAGACCCCAGTCAACAGAGCAAAGGACAGTGACAATCCATGGAAGAGGAAATACAACTGCTTAACATGAAAAGATGTTCAATCGTGCTAGAAATCAAAGAAATGCAAACTGAAACACAATCTACTTTTTGTGATCAAGTCAGCAAATATTTAGCCAAATGCTAATACCCAGTACTGCAAGCTGGACACACCTATCCTTGCTGGTGGCGGTATAAGTGGATACGAACATTTCTGGAAACCATTTTGTCAATATGTAATAAAAGCTTCAAAGGTGTTCACATTCTTTAGTTCAATAACCCCTCCTCTGGCAGTCTACCCGAAAGAAAACACCCGACACTGGGAAACAGCCTTACGCAACGAGGATGCTCATCCATTTACGACAGAGAAGACTTAGTAACAGCGTCAGGGACCAGCGGTCCGCACCGCCGCATCTCCCGGGGGGAGAGCACAGCCATCGGCCAAGTCAGTCGGGTCAGTACCTAGGCGGAGGAGACGGCCATGACATGTTCAGTGCAAACACCACACGAAACTGTCTCATTACAGAGGTTAGTATCACAGTTACGTTAAAACAAAATGCAAAGAAACTATGGTTGGGCAGAAAATGCCTGAAAGGCAAGACACCAAGACGTTAAGTTTTACTTTTTTCTTTCCTCTACTTGATTTTCCAAAATTTCTGTAACGTGTAGGCTTCCATGGACAACGAGAAGGCTTGGTAGGTGTTGCTGCTTGTGTGAAGGGTGTCAGTTACCCGGAGTGAGGGGCTGGGGTCCCCCCACCTCCTCTACCTAACCTGTGCCCGGCCGACTGCCACCACACCCAACCGTCTGGCCCCAAGAAAGAGTGACACCGATGTCAGTCCCATGTGCACTCCCGGGGGACTGGAGAAGGCCCTACACCCCAATCTTCCCCCCTGCACTGGGGAGCTCCCCCTGCTGGCTCAACAGCCACACTTGCTTCCTTCCCCAGGAGCCCCATCTCGTGCCTTCCTCTCTGAGCCCCGAAACCACCGCTTCCCGCGCAGAGAACTAAGTCTCACAGCCCTGGTTCTAAGATGAAGGAGCATCCACAAAGCCCTCTTCCCTCTTCCCTCTTCCCACCCAAAGCTCCACACCCAGCGGGTGGCCGCAGCGTCTTACCAACTGGAGCCCGCGTGTCAGGACAGCCCTGCCATACGTACCCTTAGGGTTTTGTTTTCCACTCCCTGTCATTACTCACTCATCACATACTTACCTGAGGCCAACGAAATGGGTCTTTGTTGTTTCCTAGAAGTCAGCAATACGCTTTAGGACATTAAATTAATCTCAAGGTCACACTATACTAGGCAGAGGAGTCGCTCCATAATAAATCCCATCTCCAATTATGCCCTGATATGCAATGAAGCTTACTTACCAGACAGGGTGTCATGTAGACCAGAGAGCAGTCACGAGAGTCCAAATAATGTCAACATCACGGAAAACAGAATATTTTCCGTCACATGCACTGTTTAGCACTACTGCCTGTCCCTCTTATAAATCAATACCTCTTCTCTTAAAATTTAGAGAAATTATAACCCCAAAATATGTACAAGGCATTTCCCTTCCCCCACATTCTTCTCCAGCCTGCTCCCCCTGTCACTGAGGTCTCCCTTGGGGCTGCACGGGGCTGGATCTCACCCGCCTTAGCTGGGGACTGAAGTGTCTCCCACTAGAGCTCTCCAATGTGGGTTCCTCCAAGTCCCACGTGGAGGGCAACCCTGACCCTCTCTCATCCGCTCCAGGTTCCAAAGCTGTGAGGAGCTATCAAGAAGGTCACAAATACACAACAGCACTGTCCCAAGCCCTCAAACGTAAGCACCAAGAGACAAGACACAATCAAATCTCTGAGCCAAACGAAGCCAGAGCAGCAGCTTAGACTGGACATCACAATCCATCTGCAAAAGGATGCAGTCACAGGTATGGATGGGGACTGTGGCCAGCCTCTCCTACCCGGCTCCGGCACAACCCTAAAACACAGTGCCCAGTGCAAACATAGTGGCACTTTTGAAAAGCCACTTGGGTAGAGCCAGCATGGTGAGATGGCAGAGTCCCTGCCCTGCTTCCACCCTGGGTGTCCTACCCTGGCTTGGCTGGGCCACAGGGAGACCTTCCAGGTTCCTTTTCCCCAGGTGCCACTGTACCCCTTCACTTAGGGGCACCTCCACCTGGCAAGTACTAGTCTCACCAACGCAGCTGCTGGAGATGGAATTCTGAGAACTGAGCAGAGAGAGAAAGTCATCCGTACACCTGCCACCGGCAGTCCCACTCCAAGAATGGTGGCCCCACTGGGTCCTCCCTCCGTTCATGCTTAATGAGCACCATGGTCCCACCTGGTCAGCCTCGGCTGGAGTCCAGGGGAACCTGAAGCCTGTATTCAGGCAGTTGTTGAGCAGGGCAATTGGGCTAACGGAGTTTATGATGAGTGGGTGGCAGTGGTCTGCGAACCCCAGCAACCACTGACTGTCCTTGACCTTGCAAGGCAGTGGTGCTTCAGCATCACAGTCACTTTTCCCAGCATCATCAAAACTCTCAGGAAGAGAGGACGGGTCCCAGGACCCAACCCTGGGGTCCCAAGGCATATATATATCTTTGGGGGGACAGAGATTGCTCCTCTGCAGTCAAGCCAGGGCCCTTCAGACAGGGGCAGATGAACCAGGGTAAGCTTCCCCACCTCCCCCACGGTCCGTCTGGCATTGAAATACGGCAGGAGCATCACAGTCCAAATGGCTTGGCAAAGCTCAGTTAGAAAGTGACTTCTTGGTTACCCCCGTGAGGAAGCACAAGGTCCCTCAGAACAGGGACATGAGTGCCAGTTCTGCACTGCCACCACACTAGGACCATGGCAGTCTGCAGCTCTTTGTCTTGTAAATGCCACTAAGACCCTGGCTAGAGTTGCCAGAGGCAGACACCCCCCTTCCTTAAGTGCTTAAGGATGTTTCCCAGAGGAGTCGGGACTCCAGGTGTGAGAGGGAGTCAGTTGTCTTAGACAAAGGCTGGACGTCTGATCACCCAGGAATGGGGAGGGCATGCTACATGGCGTCTTTGGAGACCTAGAGATGGTGTGAGCAGTGGAAGGGGCTGCGGTGAAGGCCACATGACACCTGAATGGAGAAGGAAACAGGTCTCAAACTAGGGAAGGCCCAACACCAAGTGACACAGGGCAAAGGAGGGGGTGACTGAACACCAGCAGCTGCAGTGCTGCCCACCGGAAATCCCAGGCAACAAACTGAGTCACTAGTGTCCACCCCTGCTGTGGCCCTCAGGTGTGGATGTGTGCATGGGTCTGCTGCCCATGGCTGCCTGATGGAATTGCGCAGTGGCTCAAAGTCTACAGTAACCTTATTAAGCAGGCAAATTCCAGATTCCCCGCATTCCTGGTGCTATCAGAACACTGGCAGCTAAAGCCAGGCATTAAGGGAGGTGCATCCCCTGGGAGACTCTCCCTTTAGCTGCAATATCAGTCCTTCTGAGTGGCACCAATGGGGCATGTACAGAGTGAAGTCTGCCCCCGAGAAATGCTAGAACTGCACTCCTAGCAGTGACCACTTGGCCACTGACAGCAGGGATGAGAACCATGCCTGATACACCGGGCCCTGGCCACAGGCCCTGATCACCTGTGGGTGGGAAGCCAGACCCCCCCTCTCCAAGTATATCCATCCAGCCACCAGCCTGGCCAAAGTGGCTTCTTTCTGTCCAGAGCTCATCAGGGAGAACAGGGCGGCCAGGTGGGAAGCTGTCCTGGGGGCCTGGAGAGGCAGAGCAGGAGTGTCCAGGAACCTAGTCAGGCTGGGAGGGGTCGGTCAGCGCGTGGCAGAGTCAGTGTGCCCGAGTAGCAGAGCTGCAGTCATTAGAATAGCCGGGGTGCAAGCAGGAGGGAGGGAAGCAAGCAAGGAGTTGTAGGTACAAAGCTGGCACACAGTAACAGGAAGCACAGCGAGGTGGGTGACCAGGGCACCCAGAAGGCTGGAAGGAAGATCTCCTTGTGGAACAGGTCTGGAGAGGCAGGAGGGGACGTCTTCAAACAGGGGAGACGCTGTCATATGGACATTTCTTCTAAGCAGCAAAGAGCTTATGCTACCTGGGTGGCTGCAGATGCTATCAAGGTGGTGGCCGATTCTCAAAGGTTCCGTGCTCGGGTGGGCAGGGCTGGCGCCGGACTCGTCCCATTGGAAGCTGGATGCACAGGGCAGGGCCCTGTTCCCGCCGCGGCCAGCTGGCGGCAGAGCATCTGCCTCTCCCGCACAGCCCTGTTCGAGGCCGAAGTCTTCCTGATCTGGGCGCGCCGCGCATGCCGGAGCGGAGACTTGTAGGTTCTCCGCAGCTCTGCCAGGAAGCCCTGATAGTTGTTTCGCAAGGGGCTGTCAGGTTGCATGTGGGGAATAGCCCACTTCTCCGCCTCCCCGGTCAGGCGGGACACGAGGAAGGCCACTCGCTCGGCCTCGCCCGGGAAGCGGGAGGCCTGGAAGATCATGAACCTGTCCATCTGCATCAGGAAGCCCGCCAGCTGGCCCGGGTCCCCGGAGAAGGGCTCGGGCAGAGAGGTCGGCGGGGTGGTCATGGGCCGAGTCCCGTTGGAGGTGATAGCAGAGATGGGCGGCGTGATCTGCAGCGCACCCGGGATCCGCGCCCGGGTGCGGAGCAGGGTCAGCTCGGCCATCACGCTCTCCAGCATGTTGGTGAGGTTGGCCTTCTCGGCGCGCAGGGTGGAGGCCTCCCGCCTCAGCGCAGAGTTGGTGAGGCGCAGGGAGGTCAGGGTGTCAATAACGTCGTCCATCTGGGCGTTCGAAGCAGCCGAGGCCGGGCTTTCGGCTTTGGACGTCTGCGGCTGGACCATGCTGGCCAGCGTCGGCCCCGGGCCGAGACGCGCCGGGGGCGCAGGGGTGGGTGCGGACTGCAAACCTGGAAGGCGGGAGCGGAGCCGGGCCCTGCAGGAGTCAGGGCAGCGCGGCGCGCAGGACGGCGGGGGCCGGGCGACCCGGGCAAGGGCAGAGGCCTAGCGAGGAGCCGCCAGGGCCCAGGCAGGGGCCGCCCGGGGATCGCGCGCGGCCCGGGGAACGCGGCTCCTCCGCGGCAGACTCGCCGGCCGGGGTCTGGACTCGTTCCGGGATCTGGACTCGTTCCGGGCCCTGAGGATTCGGAAAACACGTCGTGAGGCTCCGGCGGCCGGGAGCGGGCCGGAAGCGGGGGGCGGCGCGGCGGGCGCGCGTGGGCGGCGAGGCCTGCTGCACAAAGCGCCGCGGCGCCCACCCCGCGCCCACGGCGCAGAACAAAGCGGGCTGCCCTCGGCGGCTGCGAGCCCGGGGGCGGGTGGGGGCGCGTACCTGGGGACCCCGCGGTTCCTCCGGGGCTCCGTCTGCCGCGCCGGCCACGACCAAGATGGCCCGCTCGGGGGACGCGGCCGGGCCGATGAGTCACCCGGTGGCCTCCGACAACTGCTTCCCGGTCAGCTCGGCCAGGCGGCGGCGGCGGCTGAGGGCTCGGCAGGTGCAAGGCCCGAGCCGGGCGGGGCCGGGGTCGCGGCGGAGGGCGGGTCACCGCGTGGCCTTTGTGCGGGCGGGGCCGGCGCGGTGGCGGTGGCGGCGGAGGCGGGCGGGCCTAGTGCGGACCCCGCTGGTTGCCATGGAGACCGCCCGCTCCCAAGGGCGCCGCGGCGCTTGAGGCCCCGCCCCGGAAGTGGCGAGCATAGTCCCGCCTCCCGGCCCGCGGCGCGTCCTTCCTCGCAGCCAATCGGCGACGACCGTGGTTACTGTTACTTTATTATCAGCAAGCTGTACTTTTCTGTGCGATTCTTCCCAAGGCTGCGTGCAAGGCTGATTTTGTAGGTGTCGTAATTATTTTTTTGATGAAGTTTACTTTTCTTCTCATTGTAACTTGAGTATAAGTTTACTGTAATCTGTATTCATTGCAGCAAGTCTTAAGTCAGAGAAGTCAAAAAATCCTGCTTTGTATCAGTCTCCACCTAGAAAGGGCAAATGCTGATATTTCTGAAGTTCCATCCAGTCCTTTTTCTATAGTCTATTGCAAAATATTAATTTTTGTGCCGTATGAACTATTTTGTAACCTTAATAGCACATTGAATTTTGAGTATTTTCCTGTTCAAGATAGTTCAAAAGCGTGATTTTCAGTTATTGCCTAGTGTTCCTCTGAAATGGTGTCCCACAATTTATTTAACCGTGCCCTTTTTGATGGATTTCCGTCTTGTTTTCCATGCTAAAGTTTTATAAACCATACTCGTATACAAATCCCAGCCCCTTTCTCTGCCGGGTAAATACCAATACAAATCCCAGCCCCGTTCCCCAGGGTAAATACCAAGAAGTGAAATTACTGGGCCAAAGGGAAGGAACTATTTGACTCGGGATCTGGATGCCTTTCCAGCTTGGCCTTGCTGTGCTGCTTCTGAGGGGTCAATTCCAAGCTGCAGCATGGCTGGAGAGAGAAGGTACCCACCACACCAGTCTTTTGAGGACGGTATTCAAGGAGGCTGAAGCTGCTGGCAGCCACCTGTGCCCCTCAGGTAGGCCCAGGCCAGAGCTGGATTCACTCACACCTACAGTTTTAACTCTGTAAGATGGGAATTGGGGCATGAGGGTGTTAGAACTGGAGAAGTTACACACTCCCCCAGTGGGCCACAGTGTGTACTTTTGGTGGCCGGCTGAAAACTTCTAGGGTATGAAACAAGATGGGAAAGGAGGAAGACTGTGTCCTTGAACTGATTCCATGAGACCTTCCAAATTGTTAACCCTCACTGAGGTCAGTGACTTCAAAAGCAGAAATTGACTTGGAACCCTCTATCCCTCCCAGTTCTTCCAGACACACTTGGGGGATCCCGGCTACTCCTGTGAGTTGCCCCATCAGTCTCTGCCCTCAGGGCCAGGGTTGCACCTCCCCAGAGCCCTGGATGCTGAATCCATAAGTGATTGCAGTTCCAGGTGTGGTTGACACCATAGATCTTACATTCTCGGGTGCATTGACTGTAAGGTGCACTCTAATTTCAGAAATGATAAAAGATGAAATTGAAGAAACATGTAGTTTATTTGTATTTCACTTTATTTCCAATAGGATATATATGTGGTGGCAGCCCATAAAAATAGAGCAAAATAAAAATTTTAAGAATTTTAAAAATAAGAACAGAGGAAGAGTGTTTGGCTTCTGATCCAGATGACGCCATGACTCATGCTCTGCGGTGCCTGTCTCTTCTGCGAGCGCAGAACAACAATAAGCTACACAAAGAAAATACTGAATGGATATGGGCGGCTCAAAAACTTTACTATGGTCCAGAAACACAAACTGCTGAGAATTGACAAAGCCATGGGCCTGCTGGCCTCTGGGTCTTGGGGCTTAATAGGAACACAGGCTGGGAACAGAGTCAGGCTTCATATTTGAAGCCAGGGGCTGGGGGAGTGAGGGGTCATCCTTATGTCAGAAAAAAGTCTGAAAAATCTGATTCAGTTGTTTGATGGGGATGACAGCTTGTGTGAAGGTGTGGCCCTGGGCAAGGGAGGGGACAAGGGAGAACACAGACACAGTCTCATGACTTTCATGCCACCTGGCTTGAAAAGCAAACCACAGAGGGTTAGAATTCTGAACCACCAATGAAAAGTGTGTTTCTCTACTGCAGGCCAGGCATCAAATGAAATGATCCCAAACTGCTAGATGGGAGAGGAGGCTGAGAGAGAGAAAGACTTTTAGCCCAAAATGAGCCTGAAAACCAAAACTCTGAAGCCCATAAAGACATCCGATGCTAAGAAGAAAAATCAACAAAAATCAATAATCATAAATGAATTAACTCCAGATGAAATTTAAATAATAGTCTAAAATAAAGACTTTAAGCATATTTGAGATGCTCAGTGAGAACAATGAAGGAATAATATTTGTGAAAAGAACAAACATTGTGGAGAAAAAGCTACAAAGCACCCAGATCAGGTAGCTGTGGAAAAGTTGAAGAAAACATAATTGATTTCCATTTCCAGGAAGATAGAGTAGGTGCACTCTTGCCTCTTCTTTACACAAGGCACAACTAACAACAGCTTTTTAAAAAAAAATCCAACAAGATTGTAACAGATGGAGAGAAGCAGGCAGGCTGACTAGGGAGCTCAGGACCTGAGAAATGGCACGGTGGTGAGTGCCTGGGGTTTTCTTTGGCTCCAATCCAAGACTTGGAGCTGAAGAAGCCAGCAACCTAGAAATGCCAATGGGAGCAGATTAATAAAAAGCCCCCCAAAAAGCCTGCTCTCTCTAGCAAAAAAAAAAAAGAAAAAAGAAAGAAAGAAAGAAAAAAAACATAAAAAAGCCAGGAAAGGGCAGCCTGACAAGACAGGAAACTCTTAGATAGTAACCACTCTACTTCAGATAAACACCGGCAGTACTCCTGAACTTCATCTACAGATTTAATGCAATCCTTATCAAATTCCTGGCTGTGTTCTTGCAGGAACTAACATGCTGATTCTAAAATTCATATGGAAATTCAAAGTACCTATAATAACCAAAACAATCTTTAAAAAAAACTTAAGGCCGGGCGCGGTGGCTCACACCTGTAATCCTAGCACTCTGGGAGGCCAAGGCGGGCGGATCGCTCAAGGTCAGGAGTTCAAAACCAGCCTGAGCAAGAGCGAGACCCCGTCTCTACTAATAATAGAAAGAAATTAATTGGCCAAC